>CACRXK020001033.1:0-45708 GCA_902702795.2 Paramuricea clavata | reverse complement strand
CAGAAATGGAATACCAAATTAAATAAAAGAAGCAAATTTAAAGATACAAGCTGAAAAATAACACTCTAAGTAGTGTTTTTGAATATTGACAATATTTAACAAAGAAGATACGTCCGAAGGGGCTGAAGTTCTGATCAGCGAAAGGTATGAGCTAGTCTATATTTTCGTTCAGACAATTACATGCGTATTAATTTGATAATATACGATCTCGCTTGACTTTCAAAGACCATAAATCGCACTAATGTTGACATTTTACTAAAACTATCGATAGAAATTAGGAGATATTTCTTCACTGAATCGAACGGTGGGATTTACATATAGGCCCGTCATGTTCTGAACCAAAGATACTTGATAGATATACGAACCTCCAAAGTATGAACTAGGGGCCGGTTGATGCAGTAATTATCAAATAACAGTTAAACTCTTATATACCCGTTGAATATGTATAGTTGAAAACAAATAAAAACTATCGTTCTATAAGGTTCAAAACTTTCAGTTTGGTTGTTGACTGATGATGAATCTATAGTATAGACTTGCATGCTTTGTATTTTGAGCTTATTAAACCACCGTTTTAAGGCAGCTAAACGGACTTATTAACACATAAAATAAATTCCTTGATTCTCCTCACTAGACACAGTCTACACTTTGAAATGTCAAAGACAGTGGGAGATTTATTTTTTATATTTTATATTTATATAATTTATATATCAATAGTTCGTATCTCCACGAACAATGACAGAATGACTGAATTTCTTTAAAATACAATGAAATTTCATTCAAAATTCTGTTTGTTTCAAAATGGAAATTTAAAATGGCAATAAAAACCCTATATAAAATATTTAAAAATTAACTGTCTTGAATTATTTTTTCGGGCGGTACATTTATATTGTATAACAAAATATAAAACATTTTCACGAGGATTTTAAAATTCAGTCGGGCGGTGATGAGAATCAAGGAATTAATATTATGTTGGGCAGTTGGGACTTGGGAGCAACTTGGGAGTGGCTAATTTTGAATATTTACTTAATGACATCTATAAATAGCTTTGATGCTTCAGGCACAGAATACTACACAGAAGTCCATCTCCATTGTTTTTTGCGTAAGCGTTATTCGTCATGATTCGTCACTCAGCAAGTACCGTAAACAGAAGCAGTCACCCCCCTGGAAATACTAAAAATAGCGCATGTCCAGGGGGGTGACTGCTTCTGTTTACGGTACTTGCTGAGTGACGAATCATGACGAATAACGCTTACGCAAAAAACAATGGAGATGGACTTCTGTGTAGTATTCTGTGCTTCAGGGGCGGTAGTTCATTTACACCCAGTTTTGCGGCAGGCGGTATTTCCTACGTACCGCCTGCCATGCAGGCTATAGTACGCCAAAAGACTTGCGACGAACTTTTTATTCTGATACGCGAATACATCCGGAAGTACGTGGATTTATAAACCTCTTTTCAATCTGCGGATGCTCACCAGTACGTTTCGGTACGATACGGGCAAAGTGGAAAACCGGCTTAATTCTAATTGTCGAACGAATTTCGCAATATAGTTCTTCGAATCACGCAACAGTATCACGTATTCTGTGTGCGCACGCCAGAACCAACCGTCCAAGTAGCGCGCGAGCTCAAAATCAACTGTAATAATTTCTTGCAATTTCAGCCAAATCGATAAACAAATCCACAAAATACACAACGAATATTGAAGACTTTACCAATCAAATTTCTCTTTACCAAAGACGAACACTTTACACACAGTTCTTCTATGATTTTAATCCTCAATGTCGTTGAAAAAGGTAATTGTTTTAGATTTATTACGCAGCAATTGGACTCGCTGCTCGCGCGTCAGGCGCGTCACGCCATCATTTCTCCAGAAATAGAAATAAAGTGTATTTCGTTTTGGTAATAGCACAGATGAAGTATATACCAGATGTGTAACTTAATAGGACTTCGTGTCCTCAAATTTCCCTAGATGTACACGTCATGCTCACGCCATGACACTTGCTAGGAAGATGGCGTCCTGGAAAACACGAACGTTTGCATATTATTGCGGCTTTTTTGCATCGAAATTTATGGATTAGACAATCAAGAGCATCATTTGTTCAATGTTCAAATTTGTTAAAAGCAATTAAAGTTGTGGAAAAGGTGTTGAAAGCATTTTGAAAGCAATGACGTATTGCCAAATAACGAATTGTCACGCGAGCGACACTTGCTAGGAAGATGGCGACCGTGGGACAACTTTTTTACTGAAGTTACACATCTGTCCTTACTTAATCTATGGTAATAGCACAGATGAAGAGGTCCTCTTCATCTGTGGTAATAATAATAATAATTTATTCATTTAAATAAAGCGCATATGTTATATTATATACTCGAAGCGCTGTACATTATAAAAATCTATATATATTAAGAATTAAATATGCTATATAAAACATGGTATTGTATACAATTAGAATATACACTAATGTATGTATCTATAATAAGAATGATAGAATCCAATATGATCTCAACCTATAAAGGGTTATAAGCCTTATTGAAAAGAAATGTTTTCAAGCGTTTCTTAAACACAGAAATGTTTTCACAGTTCCTGACATCCAGAGGCAGAGAATTCCATAATTGTGGAGCAGCATGTGCGAAAGCCCGATCTCCTAGAGTCTTACAGTTTGTTTTCGGGATGTATAATAGACCTTGACCATCCGATCGTAATGTCCAGCGATCACTTGATTGTTTTGGGATAAGCATTTCAGAGATATAGATAGGGGCAATGTTATTAAGAGCCTTGTAAACCAGTAAAGCAATTTTGAATTCCACCCGGAATTTTACCGGTAGCCAGTGAAGTGATCTCAAAACTGGGGTGATGTGAGAAAATCTTGGACAGTGGTAGATTAGTCTAGCAGCGGCATTAAGAACTCTCTGCATTCGCTGGACTTGATACTGAGGTATGCCAGCCAACAGAGCATTACAATAGTCCACGTGTGATGTCACGAAAGCATGTATCAAAGTTTTCGTTGTATTAGTAGATAAAAATTTTCTAATTTGTCGTATTTTATAAAGTCGTCTGAATGCTTTACTGCACATCTTGCCTACATGAACTGACATTGACATATGCTTGTCAAACCAAGATCCCATGCTTGTCAAACCAAGGCTCCCTGTATGAAAAAGCGCTGGAAATGCTGAACTGATCAGTAAAAATGGAAGGCCTAGTGGCCCATGTGTAGACAGGAACAACTATTCATTTTCTATACTTGCGCCTGTGTATGAGGTCTATATAAACACTTTTATTAGAAAAAAGAGGAAATAACACTAAACAATAAACCCCATTAAGACCCTACTGTATCACTGATCAGATGATTTATAAAGATTAAAGGTTGCCTGTATCAGCTCACCTGTCAGCAGCCACGACGCATAAAATATTCGAGGGAAGTTCAACAATGCTGGATAATGCGAAGTTTACATATTTGTTTCCACCAAGATCCACTGAACCATAAGAAACACCATAGTAAACTAAGGCGTTAGCAAACCTGAAAATTTAAACAAAGATGCTATTTATTGGGCGCGTGACTTTGATTCATGGGTGGAATTGCAGTTATTTAATTGAATGGATTACCGCTGAACAGAAGAACAGCTTTAACCAAGTTGAACGTTAATTCGCTTTGATTCTTCCGCATGAATTGCACACACAAGCTTTTATAACTATACGCCATTTCTTGTAAATATCTGCTGAAGATGGATTGAAATTGATTCGAAATATACAGTTTTTAAAAATAGATTGTGTATAAAGTATTTTCATGCACACTTTTTTCAGAATAACATTAGTTTTATATTTGCTAAAAGTATCAGCCGGTAAAGGATTCCATAGGCACAGTTTTAGTGTTTGGAACACTAAAGTTTTATTTGACAGCAAGAACTAGTACAAACGTTTACCCTGAAGGCTTAAAAAATTGTAAAAGGACGTAAAAGACAGTTTTGCTTATAAAGTGTAATGTACATGCCAAAGAAAAATGCACCTGACCATTCAGATACAATTTAGCTGTATTATGATTGCCTGAAACGATCGCTAGATAATTATTAGCTACAATTTATTATTGGCGTATTTAATTGAAAAAGTTATGACTAATTTGTTACAAGATTCCGCAGGCCCTGCAGGAATTGTGTGTGACCTTCACATGGTGCAGCAGCGCATGTGAAGAAGGCGATCGTTAGTTTTCCAGTTTCCACTTAATTTTGGAGTAGGTGTAAGAACCGTAGTGCAAGTTTCTTAAATTACCTAATCTTATTTTTAAAAAAGCTTTAAAAAGCAAGAAAAATTATTTTCAAGAGCAAACTCCATGATTTGAACTGGATTCATTCCAAACGCTACAGTATTACTGTAAGCTAAATAGTTTATGGGCAAAAGCGGTTCCATTTAATTAAAATTTCAGGAAGCGTCCATGAAAAGTCGAATTTTACAACCGATCGAACCTTATACACAATAACATGTTGAAACGAATGTTTGGGAAATACAGTTATAACCTACCACAAGTTCCAACTGATCAATGTGATCTTTGCCACTTTCCAGTTGTAAAAGAGATGTTTAAAATTTCCAGCTTCACCACTTCCTTCAACTTTCTTTAGGTGTTCGTTTGGCATTTCTTTTCCATTTATGGCAGCTATTTTTGCGAGTTGTTGTCTTGCCTCATCCTCCCTACCACGAAGTTGTAACCATCGTGCACTTTCCGGAATAAACCTGCAAGGATATAAGTCAAATTTAGTATTCACCCTGCTGCAAATGTAAGTAAAACCATTACCATTACCATATACTAGAAAAACCTGCATGCAGTAACCCTCGTCTTTGTTTTCCAAACATTGGCTCAACATATAAAGTATTCAGAATAACCCTGAAAGTGCTTACGTCGCGCAATTTTCAATCTATCGAAACATTTGGTATACGCATTGCGGTGTGGGATACACGTGGGTCAAATAAATATTCATTAGAGAGTTTAAGCTTCGCGTTACACGTTATACGGCAAACGGCAGGCAAAGAAACATTTTACGGTATCATGCAGGCAATAAAAAGTAAATGAACTTGCTGTTTTAAAACTGAAATACATAATTATTCTTTCGACGCAAGCAAGAAGATATGAAACGAAAAACGAAACACTGAACGCAAACTCGTGTTGCTCGCGTCATGTAAGCCATGGCAACACGATCATTGGTTTCATCATCACCAACGACAAGGTAGGCCAGTTGTGTCCTTGATTTACACAGTGTCCTTAATTGATTTATACAGTACAACTCAAGTGTCCTTGATTTACACAGTACAACTCAAGTTGTAAGCATGCAGGTTGCTTTGGTTGCTGACAGTTTTATGCAAAGGTTGTGCTGTGTAAAACGGCCTTGAAGCATCTCTCGTTTGGGTTTCTATTGATATCAATTGAATATTCTTTTTCAAATATTCGCAAGTAGCATTTAGTTTAAAAAGTAGTAATTTTTAAAAATTATTTTCGGCAATATCTTTTCAGAGTGGTGTGTATTTAATACTTTTACGAAATGAACGAGAGAAGACAACTTACCACCATGCAAACAAACAAGGTATAGCAAAGCAAGCAGTCGCCAGTAGGAAATATCTCCATTCAGTAACAAAATAACCAATTAAAGGCAAAACCATTAAACCAGCCACCCAAAAATAGAAAGAACCAACACCAATCTTTGCACGATGTTTTTCCGTTGTAAATTCAGTGAGCATAACAAAACTGGTAGCGTTGCGAAAGCCTATAGAGTCAAAATGAAATTTAATATTCTTCCTTTTCTCAACTCTACAGTATATAATAACAAAATCCTCACTGTTGAGGGGTGATTTTTGATGAAACAAGAAGTTAACAATGTTGGCTAGCATTTCCATCTATACTATCTGTTATAGGAACGTGTATTAAACTCTTCGTGTCAAATATTCAATATCTCAGAAAGCTACATTCGCATTTATGTTTACATACCAACATGGTTGGTGTCTGCAAGAACTTTTCAGGAACGGAGTTAAGCCTTTGGACATCCAAGAGAATGGCCTCTCTTTGTGGGGGTACCTCAAATCACGAGTGTACCAAACACCTCCCCAGAATTTGGAAACGTTTACGGCATCTTCTTAGGGAATATTGGCATGAGTTCTCCTTCGGAATCAGGTAGCCTGCGAACAGGCTCTCAAGCTGAATTGAGAGCCTGCATCGATGACTAATGAATTTGAATATCTGCCCCGTAACGTTCGTTTTTAGTGTGAAGTTTCACTTCACACTATTGTGATGGCTGGCGAATTCACACGAATCAGTCAAACAGTCAGTCAGTCATAGAGTAAACTTTCCGGGGGGTGTATACGATTTATGTTCGTAGTGATTTATTGTACTTAGTCAGTACTTTGAAGGTTATTTAGGCAATTTCAGTTAACTTATTTACATATTCTGTTATCCTTTTGCCAAGTTCACAAAAATTTCGAGGAATCGCTTTCGTTATTGTAATTTTTTGTAAATTTTAGAACATTCGCTTCTCATGTTGTGTAAAGGATCTTTACCCCGGAACACACGATTTTTTCTTTAGTAGCGCAAATGCGCATGCACTATCAAGCCGTAGATCACGATGGCGTGACGATATGCTAGGAAGGGGTGACAGTGTTGTTTTCAAATGTATAAAGATTTCAGACGTGAATATTGAGTAAATCTTTGAAAATCTACGCAATATATAAATTGATCTTATGCATTACGGGCGTTCAATTAAGTGCCGATAATATTTAGACGGTATATTCATTATACAGAGCTGGGAAGGAGCTAGACCGCCTAGACAGTGCAGTCAAGTGTGTAAACATTTCAGACGTAAATATTGAGTCGAATATCTTGATTCTAGGCATTCATTTGAGTGCCGATATTATTTTCACGGTATTCTCATTATACAGACGTACAGTATGTAGGCAGAAACGAGACAGTGTTGTTTTCAAATTTCAAGTATATAAAGATTTCAGACGTGAATATTGAGTAAATCTTTGAAAATCTACACAATATATAAATTGATCTTATGCATTACGGGCGTTCAATTTAATAAGTGCCGATAATATTTAGACAGTATATTCATTATACAGAGCTAGGAAGGAGCTAGACCGCCTAGACAGTGCAGTTAAGTGTATAAACATTTCAGACCTAAATATTGAGTCGAAAATCTTGCTTCTACTGTTCTAGGCATTCAATTGAGTGCCGATATTATTTTTTCACGGCATACTCATTATACAGAGGTACAGTACGTGCAGGCAGAAGCGAGACAGTGTTGTTTTCAAGTATATAAACATTTCAGACATGAATATTGAGAAAATCTTTGAGATTCTACGCAATAATAGTAATACAATAAATAAATTGATGTTATGCATTACCGTCGATATTATTTAGACCGTGTATTCATTATACATTCTCATTGACTGTATAAGGTGCTACATCACAGAATAGATGGTTATTGAAATCTAAAGTGATATTTATATTCAACACATGCGAAAAGCTGAAAATAGACACACGTCACACTGGGAAAAGTCAAAGGTCAATGAAACTTGTTATTGTGAAACATGTCACAATTAAGTTAAAATGCGGAAGCGGATGGAGCGGATTCACGGAACGGATATGCGGATAAAATACGGAACGGATGAGGATAAAATGCGTCTTTTAATGATGTAACGACGTAGTGCTTATTATTCATAACATATCTTATACAGCTATTTCAATTATAGTTTATTAGATAAATTTAGCATAGCAGTAGCCTCGTGGGGATGCTTTCAGCGACAGCTGCAAATGCAAATGCAAATGCAAATGAAAATTTAGAATATGCAAAATTTGGTTGTTGGTGACACAATAAATAGATGAATTGCATCAGTTTCACAAGGCACGTTTCTGATGTGTTAGGCTTGTTTCAAACGTCACGCTACTCGTGTGCCGAGCGTATTAAAAGCAATAAATAATGAGATGAAATGCCTTTGGTAACTGTTGATTTCGTAGTGTAAGCCATCAAGCTTTTCTAGGTTGTCGGCGACCCTATATAGTTCTTGCAGTTTGAAACTTCACACTATCCTTGGATCCCTAGTTCCAAATATGGAATGTCTATCCTTATATGGTGTTGTTTACAACTTTCGTGCAAACTAAATTTAGACCGTGCAAACTAAATTTAGACCGTACAGTTTATACTGTTTTTCGAAATATAAGATATTCAAGCAAAAGTTCAAATGTTTTAAATACTGTTTTCTCAAAACAGAACATTTCGTGCTTTGAGAAAGATGGCCAAGACCAATTTGATCAGTTAATGTGTTTTTTATGCATAGTGCTTCAGCAGTTGACATATATAGAGCTCAGCGGAGACATATAAATTAGCATCTGACCAATGAGAATTTCGCGTCACGATTTGAGACGCAGATATTCAAATTCATTAGTCATCGATGCAGGCTCTCAATTCAGCTTGAGAGCCTGTTCGCAGGCTAGAATCAGGTTGTGTAGTTTATGGCTGCATAGTATCAGAATAGGCTTGGAGTTTTTCGTACGCTTCCGATCGGTGATCACATAGGGTTTCTAGTTTAGCTAATTTGAGGCCGCCTTCGTGTATGAAACGCCAGGAAATATCCTTCTAAAGGACAATGGCAACGAAAATTTCTATTGGCTATTTCAATCCTACTTGACAACCAAACTATGAAAATATTATCATTTCCTTCTCGAACATTTTAGTCTACGAGTAAAATGCATGCAAACTTTGTGTTTCGCCGCCATCTTGGAAAATTTTTTTGAAAAATGATCTCGAAGGTCAATGAACTTTGACGTCATTGGCTGGGTAGCACCAAAACTACAAGAGAGAATAAATTCTATTGCGTGCGTGTTATGTTAGCTAAAAATATGTCGTTTTTGAGCGTTATACTGGCCAACACTCTTCGCAATCAAACAAGAGAAGTCTACACTATCAGATAAAAACATATCGAGCAACTGGGAAAGCAAGGAATGACGCAATTTACAATACAGGTAATTGATCATAAAATATTGCATTAGTATTTGCCTTGTTACACGGATATATACTATGAGAAATAGTGTTACAAACAAGTTACATACTTGGTAAAACTTTTCTGCCTTTTGTTTTGGCTCAAAATACACGGTATTGTTTATAAATATATGAAATTAAATATTCCTTAGTATACCTAATAGATATAAGTAATAAAAATTTTGGTTGCCAATGTCCTTTCATACATCGTTTTCGAACTCCTTCAATATCCAAATTTAAATATTGCGGTAAGGAGTTATGAAAGACAAGTGAGGCGTATTCCAGTATTTGAATAATTTCATTTGCAAGAACTCGAGCTCTCTCAGTTTAACTGTGTGATTAGATATAGTCGCTTACTGGCCTTGGATACGATGTTATCAACGTGAATTTTTCACTTGCAGTCACTGCTGACTGTAAGACCAGAAATTTTCGCGTGGCTTACCATCTCAATCTCTTTGCCGTTGATTCGGATGGGGTTGAGATGATTTACTTGAGTTTGCTTCCGCGAAAAACCGATTCTGAGCTCTTTACATTTATCCTCTTTGAGTTCGTCCAAATTCGAGCATGTCCGTTCTTGAACTTCGTCAACGGGTTCCTGAATAGAAGTTGGCTTTCCTTTATGAACGACTTCAGATGGAGTGGTGTCATCAACATATTTCCAAGGTTTTGTATACGGGTTGTTGTTAGATCATTAATCATTAGTATATAGCCAAGGACCCAATTTTGTCCCCTGCGGCACACCTGAGTGCACTTGACCCCATTTATAGAATAACAGTTAGATGTTAGCTTTATCCGTTGTTTTCGGTCAATTAGAAAATCAATAATCCAATTGATAGCCAAAGATGGAAGATCGAGAGATTTTAATTTCGTTATCAAACGGTTGTGGTCAAGAAGATCAAACGCCTTTCGAAGTCGAATAGCACTGTACGAATCACGTTACCTGGTTCGTAAAAGGTTGGCATGTTTGTGACGATCACATGTAGTATACAAAATAGGGGTGCACTAAGCACCACCCATGACGTCATCACAATATCATATACCAATTACACGCGCTTGTAATGTATTTAAAAAGTGTGGACCAATGATTACTAGCATTTTAAGAACATTTTTAAAGTTTAATACTTTGCTAACACTTATCCCCACGTATATTCCTTCTAACAAACTGAGTGAATTTTAACACGTTCTCGATATATATTCTACTAAAGTTGTTGTAATGCTTGTGGCACAGAATAAAGATCAGTAACAGAAGGGCAACTCAGCGGTGCAACGTGTCCTCGTTTTTTTATGCAAAAATATGCAGTTTACTGGCCAGAAGGCGGAGCAGCCAGCCAGTACAGCGTGTTTATTGGCCAGAAAATGTCATTGACTGGCTAGGAAAATGGCGGCCAACATGCGTAATGCGACATGCGCGAGGACAGAAACTTCAAAGCTTCCGACGTAAGTTGCCCTTCTATGTGGATCTTTATTCTATGCTTGTGGGACGTAGATAGTATACGCATGCGCAGTGAGAATTGTGTGTTACGAAAATTAATTTCTGACTTATAAGAGTTTGCAAAGATTCCGGGGGGAATTCTGCAGAGAATATCCCAGTTTATTCAGAATTCACCAAAATCATAAACGACAATAGAAATAGAGTATTAAAGGTGTATTTGAATTCATCGTATTACAAGGTTTTATTAGATTATCTTAGAGTGTCCACTACTTTAACACCATCCTTGGGTTTCCCTGGGGATGTATTCACCATGTTTAGGACTATTAAACAAGGTATAATAAAAATCCAGACATACATATGAAAATTTTTAAACAGAACTAAGAGTTGCTAAGCCCAAGTTAAAATCGTTGTCAACGCCGTTGTTATGGCCGATATTTGCATATTACAGAGTCATTAAAAAGTGATTAACCCACCCACCCCGTGTGGATATATACAATTTTTTTTATTTCACCCAGCGAGCTTGAGACAGGAAAAAAAATACTAAAGAACAGAGAGTTATTACAGATTATATGCAAGATATATCGAAATATTGTCGTTTGTGGCTCTCTAAAACTTATACCGCCAAAGTCATTAACAGTCATTAATGGATTACAAGCAAAATTTTAATCTCTTAAGTGCTTATTATGGATAGATAGGGTTATTTATTACATTAAAATCGGGCGCGTGGCTTTGCAGGCAAAAGTTCGCACAAGATTTCACTTTTAAAACACATTTATTTCTTCAAAATGTTTTACAAAGTTATGCTTCTATTATATATATTCACTCTTTTGAGATGTTTCACTATCCGATTCGTCATCATAGCTGCTTTCATCATCCGAGATATTGATATCCTAAGATACTGTGTGATATCCTAAGATATTGTATGATATTGTAAGATACTGTATGATTTCCGAAGATATTGTATGATATTGTAAAATACTATATGATATCCTAAGATACTGTATGATATCCTAAGATATTTAACAGTTATTCTACGAACTCGAGTCGAATATGAGCTGATAGCCGATGAGGCGCGTAGCGCCGAATCGGCTATCGCTCATATTCGACGAGAGTGAGTGGAATAACTGTTTTATTATATACACAAGGTCTGATTTCACAGACTTTGCTTTTCGAATATTTTCAATATTTTTCTATTTTGTTTATGTTTTTATCTTCACTCTTTCAGCCGATTATTTTTTCAAAAATATATATTTTTAACCATTTTAAATTAAAAAAAATTATTTGCTAACCTGAAAACAACTTGTGGGAGCTTTTTGATTGTGTTTTTAATCCTGTAAAGGCTATAAAAAGCGACAACTTGCCGTTTTCTCGTTTGCAAAACATCGTAAATTCAGTTTGGCCGCCATTTTGTTTTTCTCTACTACTAGCAGGATATTAGCTAATATCCTGCTAGTAGAGAACCAATCAGATTGCAGAATACCTCATACCTCATATAATTGCTCCAGATTCCTTATTCTAGACTAAAGACATACGGAGACAGATCGTTCTGTGTTGCTGGACCAAGATTGTGGAATGATTTACCTGTTCATCTTCGGATGTGTGAATCATTAACCATTTTTAAGAAGTTTCTTAAAACATATCTTTTTAACTTGTTTTTAAATAGTGTATGATGTATTCTATAGTTTTAACATTCTTAACACTAGTTTTTAAGATTGGATTTTGTATTACTGTAAAGCGCCTAGAACAGTCTTGGTTTGTGCGCTATATAAATGTTTATTATTATTATTATTATTATATCCAGACCTTGTGTATATAATAATGTATGATATCCCTAGATATTGTATGATATCCTAAGACACTGTATGATATCCTAAGATATTGTATGATATCCTAAGATATTGTATGATATCCTAAGATACTGCATGATATCCCAAGATATTGTATTGTACGGAATAGTGGACCCCCCCCCCCAATATAAGTGACGTAAGCATGATTGACGTTTGCATAAAAGAAACATTAATAACATGTTGATGGGGGGTCGTTTATTATTAGATTATGTGAGACGAGACAAAACAAAACAAAACAAAACAAAACAAAACAAAACAAAACAAAACAAAACAAAACAAAACAAAACAAAACAAAACAAAACAAGTGAGTTGTGAGCGTGAGAATTCTATATTTTTATACAAATAAATGTAATTTGTCTTTGTGATTTCTGTGGTTATATACCTGTTAACAATTTAACAAGAGAAGTTCGGTATATAAGTGGTGCCGTGACCAGGATTGAACAAAAATCAAACGGTAATTTAAATATTTAACGAGTGATTTAACGACAACAACACATTATTTGGTCATGTAAATACGAGAATTTATCGATTTGTACGACGTGGAAGATATAACAATGAGCGAGGAGACAGCAGAAAAACAGAAGGAGGTTGAAATAGACAAGGAAATCGAAAAACTAAAGTACTATCTCTAGCCAATTGACGATATTATTGAAGAAGGCGATTACGCAGAGATCGAAGTTGTAAAGAAACGAACAGACGCCATTTTTGACAAGGTAAATAATCTTGTTGCAAGTGTACAAGAGCTTAAAATTGATCCAGGAGGTGAAACTCAGAGAGCAATACGACAATGGAAAAAGGACACGAAGGATAAATATACGCGCAATGGGTGCCAAAAATGAACAAGCTTTCGCAAATTCTTGAAAAAAGGCAGAGGGAAATTGACGACGAAGCAGAGCGGTAAACAAAATGTGCAACGCGAGAAGGATGAACAACGTTTGATCGAATTACGAGAGCGAGAAAAGTTGATGTGGGAAGAAAAGTTCGCCGCTGAGCTGCAAATGACGGAAATGAAAATCGAAATGGAGAAATTTGCGAAAAGCAGTCTAGCGAAACTTCCTCAACTGAAAATCACTGCATTTAAAGGAACTGCCGCAGATTGGGTTCGTTTTGAGAATATGTTTCTCACACAAGTCGATAAAAGACCCATCTCAGATGAAGAAAAGTTTGGATATCTCCTTGAATCAGTTGTGCCAAAGGTAAGAGATCGCATATCAAATCTAAAACCAAGTACTTTGGGATATAAAATGGCATGGGATCGACTTAAGCAAGAATATGGTCAAACCAAATCGGTAATTAATGCCCATTTGGACGAAATAATCAATCTAGCTGCGGTGAAAGGGTCGAACTATGAAAAGGTTGTAAGACACTTTCGACAATGGAACAAAGAAAGAAGTTTTTCGTCGAAAAGAACTTGTGTTTTAATTGTGGGCGAGCAGGGCACCGGGGAAACCAATGTCGTAGTCGTGCCTGTTTTAAATGTGGATCGAAACACCATATCAGCTTGTGTGACAAGAAACCAGATAAACCAGCTACAGAGCCTGTGTTACATGGTTACAGTACCTTTGTAGAAGAAAAGTCCGTCCCAGACATAGTTCCTGTCAAAATAGGCGAAGAAACATTGTGGGCGTTTCTTGACACAGGGTCTGGAAGGAATTTCATCTAGCGGGATGCAGCAAAGAAACTGAAGTTAACCCCAGTTCACTATGATTCTAGAGAAATTGTAACATTGAATGGTATCAGTAAGCAATCTATGCCAATCTACCAAGTCAGTATTAATTCCCTGGATGGAACTGCAAGAAGAGATTCAAGTAACCGGTTCCAAGATGCGCGACTTCACAACAGTACGAAGACCCGACATTAGCCAGTTGAAACAGAAATTTTGTCATGCAAAGGATAAGATGTTCTACATGGTGCGTTCAGGCAACTATCCAATACACCTCATCTTGGGAGATAAAACTTACAGCAGAATCAGAACAGAACAAGTGCTCAAGGGAAACGAAGGAGATCCAGTAGTCGAAGAAACCACTTTCGGTTGGCTTATCCATGAGGGAGATTATTACAGTAGCGACCAGTGCATGTTTGTTCGGGAGACCAATGAGTGCGAGCAGCTTTACAGTTTGGATGTACTCGGTGTTGAGGACCGCAGCGAGAAAGACCAGATGGAGGTGCTGACTGACTTTCGAGAAAGTGTAACAAGGCAAGAGGACGGTCGATATGAAGTAAGTATACCATGGATTCCTGGAGCCAGATTGTACAGTACTAACGAACAGCCGAGCAGAATACGCCTAGCCAATGTCAACAAGAAGTTGAGTAAAGATCGATCATTAAAAGTAGAGTATGAAAAGATAGTTAAAGATGAGCTTGCCAATGGCATCGTAGAAAAAGCTCCAGAAAAGCCAGCAGGAAAACGTACATATTACATGCCTCACAAGCCTGTGATCAGGGAAAACGCAACAACAACAACAACAACAACAAAGATCAGAATGGTTTTTGATGTCAGCGCTAAACCAGCCCCATTGGCTAACAGTATTAACGAATGTATGTTCACTGGACCGTCCTTGCAACCACTACTTTGGGACATCTTGATCAGAGCGCGTATGACACCAAATCTACTTCTGGCAGATATCCAGAAAGCCTTTTTGCAAATAGGAGTTAAGGAAACGGACAGAGATGCTTTTCGATTCCTGTTCGAAATCGATGGAAAGGAGGAACATTTCCAGTTTGCAAGATTACCATTCGGCGTCGAAGCCAGTCCCTTTCTGCTTGGAGCAACGTTGGGATACCACCTTGAGCAACAGCCGACAAGATTTGAGGAAACTGTGACAGCTCTTAAAGAGAATACATATGTTGATAACATCATGAAAACTGGAAGTGATACTGACGACTTGAGGAAATTTAAAGAAGAAAGCTCCATCATTCTTGAGGATGTCAAATTCCCAATCCACAAGTGGGAATCAAACATCGCGTGCCTCGAAGACGAAAACATGCCAAACCCAAGTAAAATACTCGGACACGTCTGGAATAAACAAGAAGATACATTAGAATTCGAAGCAGCAACCATGCCTGAGAACCAACCTGTAACAAAGAGGAGCATTTTGAGTCGGTTAGGAAGAGTCTACGATCCTTTAGGAATGGTATCGCCTACCATGGCTGAGGGTAAGCACATATTTCGAGATGCCTGTGAAGAGAGGAAAGGTTGGAACGCTGAAGTGTCAGAATCCTTGAAAAGGAAGTGGATCAAGTGGAACAATCACATGAAGAATGTTAAAGTTCCTAGAGCTATAACTAAGAAATCGGACGTGATTGAAGGCATTCAACTCCATTTGTTTGCAGATGCTAGTAACCTTGCTTGCTGTGCAGCAACAGCCGCAGTGGTGGAGCACAAATCAGGAACTGTGAAAGGTCTGTTAACGTTCAAATCTCGAATTTCCAAAAAGAACACCACAATACCGAGGTTGGAACTTGTGAGTGGTCAAATGGCGGCGAACATGGCAAGGAATTTATACCATGCGCTACTGCGATTGCCTGTTAAGTCTATCATCATCATCTGGGTGGACAGTATGGTCGCGCTTTACTGGTTAAGTAACCCCGGAAAGCCTTGGAAGACCTTCGTCACTAATAGAGTTAAGAAGATAGCAGAAATTACCAACGAGATTGGTTTGGTGTGGAAGTATTGTCCATCAAGTGAGAACTTGGCGGATCTAGGCAGCAGGGGAGCTACAATTGAGAAAATGGTAAAAGACGGATGGTTCACTGGTCCTGAGTGGTTGTTACATGTAGAACAGTGGCCCAAACAACCCCAGCTTAAGGTTACTACACACGTGAGCGAAGAGAGCAAACCCAGCATGGTGGAGGTCCTTTTTACCAAAGAACGAGAGCCTGATGAATGGGATGCGCTGCTGGGAAGAAGTTCATATTGGCGCACATTAAGAGTTACAGCGTGGGCACTGAGATTCCTGCACAATTGTTTGGCGAAACGACGTAAAGAGAAAAGAAAATCTGAGCCCATTGGAAACGAAGAAATCGTGAAAGCAAAGAATACATGGGTGATAAGGATTCAGAGAAATATTAACCCCACTCTACAAGCACCTGGCTGGAAAATCTTCGAAGACAAGAACACAAACATTCTCAAATGCAGGGGAAGAGTTCGGGGATATACTCCAACATTTATCGAAAGAGGATTGTTTGCAGAGAAGCTTATCACACATACACACAATCAAATTATGCACCTGGACGTTGCAAATACAATGGCCGCCTTGCGAGAAAACTGGTGGATCCCTCAACTAAGATCGAAGGTAAAGAAGGTGATAAAGAATTGAAACGTTTGCAAACTGTACTCCACGAAACCACACGGAGCGACAGCGACAAGCAACGTGCCTAAATTTAGAACTGAGACCAGCAAGCCATTTGAGATCACTGGCTTGGATTTCGCCGGACCGTTAAGGCACAAGGTCAACAAAAAGGAAGAAGGAAAGTGTTACGTTCTAATTTTTACTTGCACTGCGTGCAGAGCCGTTCATTTGGAACTAACTAAAACTCAAGAAGCTTGTGAATTTCAGCGAAAACTTAACGCATTTATCGCACGTAGAGGAAGACCTCGCTTGATGATTTCCGAGAATGCTGCTACTTTCAAAGCGACTGCAAAGTGGACTAAGCTAATTCGAAAAAGTGAGAAGCTTCAGGATTTCCTCGCAACCCAAGATATCCATTGGAGATTTAATCTGGCAAAGTCCCCATGGTGGGGAGGCATCTACGAGAGGCTGATTCGTGAAATCAAGAAAACCTTACACAAAACCTTGGGAAAATCACACCTATTCTTCGAAAAGGGTTGGAATCGGTCGTATTGAACATCGAAAGCAACATGAACAACCGTCCGTTAACGTGCGTAGAATGTGATGGTGGTTAACAAGTCCTGACACCAAACATACTCATTCGGGGAGAAAACTCTTACATGTTCGACGATGTTGAAGATGAAGAAGACGAGCTAACCAAGATGCAAAGAAGACTTAGAAAAGCAAAAGATGATGCATGGAAACGATGGAAGCAAGAATATGTGCATAGTTTACTGGAGAGCCAACGAGTCAATAACAAGCTTGTCGAAGCACCACAGAATGGAGACGTTGTCCTGGTAGTGGGAGAAGAGAAGAACAGGGGAGAATGGAAAAAAGGGAAAGTGCTTCGACAAGTTCGTGGAAAGGACGGTGTAGTCAGAGGAGTTGTGCTGTTGCACAAAGGGCATACTATTGAACGACCACTACACTTGATCTGTCCGCTTGAGATTCACTGCACACCAAAAAAACGACACAAAGAAGTTGAAGAAAAGGAATCGGAGAAAGAAAAGAGACCTCAGAGACAAGCCGCAAAGAAAGCAATCAAGAAAATAAATGAACTAACGCAGTTGGAAGAGGACTGAACATTTAATATATACGTTGATATTCGGGTTTGAAGTTATAAAAATTAAACCTTAATTTTTAGGGGAGTGTGTACGGAATAGTGCCCCCCCCCCATATAAGTGACGTAAGCATGATTGACGTTTGCATAAAAGAAACATTAAGAGCATGTTGATTGGGGATCGTTTATTATTAGATTATGTGAGACGAGACAAAACAAAACAAGTGAGTTGTGAGCGTGAGAATTCTATATTTTTATGCAAATAAATGTAATTTGTCTTTGTGATTTCTGTGGTTATATACCTGTTAACAATTTAACAAGAGAAGTTCGGTATAGTACGATATACTCAGATTCTGCATGATACCCCAAGATATTGTATGATATGATACTGCATTATATACTAAGATATAGGTATCCTAAGATAATACATTCAATGATTCAATCTATGAGTCAATGATTCAATCTATGATTCAATGATTCAATCTTAGGATTCAATGAATCAATCTTAGGATTCAATGATTCAATCTTAGGATTCAATGATTCGAGCTATGATTCAATGATTCGAGCTATGATTCAATGATTCAATCTATGATTCAATCTATGATTCAATAATTCAATCGTAGGATTCAATGAGTCATTCTTAGGGGCTGATTACATGGACCGAGTTGTCCCACTTTGCCGAGTTGTCCTGGCTAAGTGAGTTGACTTTTGAATTGCGATTACATGCACCGCGCTAACCCGGCTAGCCGGGCTGAAGTAGCTCATTAAGATTTGTAATGCTTAACAATTTAATACTCGGTGTTAGAAATCGATTAAAAATGGTGTATTTGTTGTATTTGAAGACTACTTTACCCACTGAATGTTGTTGGTTGAGGTATTTATACTTAGCGCTGATCCCAACAGGCTTATACTGTTTGTATTCCAACAAAATTGTGTCGCTTCCTATCTAAACCTTGAAAACGTTCATTAATATCATTTTGATGTTATTTGAAGTTTTTTTAACTTATATTTGTACATATAATCGAAATTAAAACATGCATAATTGTGGTTTTCAGCCCGCTTTGCAGAGCCAACTCGGCAAAAAGCGATTACTTGGGATGTGTGGGCAATTTCTGTCCCGGCTAAGCGAGTTAACTCGGCAAGCTACAGCCGTGGTCCCGGCAAGGCGGGACAACTCACTTTGCATGTAATCGAAATGTCAAAATAATAGACAATACATATAGGAAGCGTGTCAACTCGGCAAAGCGAGTCAACTCGCTTAGCCGGGACAACTCGCCCATGTAATCGGCCCCTTAGGATTCAATGATTCAATCTTAGGATTCAATTATTCAAGCTATGATTCAATGATTCAATCTATGATTCAATGATTCAATCTTAGGATTCAATTATTCAATCTGTGATTTAATGATTCAATCTTAGGATTCAATGATTCAATCTTATGATTCAATGATTCAATCTTAGGATTCAATGATTCAATCACAGGATTTAATGACTCAATCTTATGATTCAATGATTCAATCTTATGATTCAATGATTCAATCTAGGATTCTTACCTCAAAATTCCGCAACAGTCTGTTTCATCTGTAAATAATCATCAGGAGGTATGACAAGTTTCATACCCGCCGAAACTTGTCATATGCCGAAACTTGTCATATGCCGAAACTTGCCATACCGCCTGATGATTCTTTACAGATGAAACAGACTGTTGCGGAATTCTGAGGTAAGAATCCTAGATTGAATCATTGAATCATAAGATTGAATCATTAAATCCTGTGATTGAATCATTGAATCCTAAGATTGAATCATTGAATCATAGATTGAATCATTGAATCGTAAGATTGAATCATTGAATCCTAAGATTGATTCATTGAATCCTAAGATTGAATCATTGAATCATAGATTGAATCATTGAATCATAGATTGAATCATTGATTGAATCATTGAATGTATTATCTTAGGATACCTATATCTTAGTATATAATGCAGTATCATACAATATCTTGGGGTATCATGCAGAATCTGAGTATACTATATCATACAATATCTTGGGATATCATACAATATCTTGGGATATCATACAATATCTTAGGATATCATACAGTATCTTAGGATATCATACAATATCTAGGGATATCATACAATATCTTAGGATATCATACAGTATCTTAGAATATCAAAATCTTAATTAGGATATTGTTCAGTATCTTAGGATATCAAGATGTTAGGATATCAATATCTCAGGATATAAATATCTTAGGATATCATTATCTTAGGATATCAGTATCTTAGGATATCATACAATATCTTAGGATATCATACAATATCTTAGGATATCACACAGTATCTTAGGATATCAATATCTCGGATGATGAAAGCAGCACGATGATGAAAGCGGCCACGATGACGAATCGGATAGTGAAACATCTCAAAAGAGTGAAGATATATATTGGAAGCATAACTTTGTAAAACATTTTGAAGAAATAAATGTATTTTAAAAGTGAAATCTTGTGCGAACTTTTGCCTGCAAAGCCACGCGCCCGATTTTAAGGTAATAAATAATCCCTATCTATCCATAATAAGCACTTAAGAGATTAAAATTTTGCTTGTAATCCATTAATGACTGTTAATGACTTTGGCGGTATACGTTTTAGAGAGCCACAAACGACAAAATTTCGATATATCTTGCATACAATCTGTAATAACTCTCTGTTCTTTATTTTAACTTGGGCTTAGCAACTCTTAGTTCTGTTTAAAAATTTTCATATGTATGTCTGGATTTTTATTATACCTTGTTTAATAGTCCTAAACATGGTGAATACACCCCCAGGGAAACCCAAGGATGGTGTTAAAGTAGTGGACACTCTAAGATAATCTAATAAAACCTTGTAATACGATGAATTCAAATACACCTTTTATACTCTATTTCTATTGTCGTTTGGGGAATTCTGAATAAACTGGGATATTCTATGCAGAATTCCCCCCGGAATCTTTGCAAACTCTTATCACTGCGCATGCGTATAATATCTACGTCCCACAAGCATTACATGGGGATAAGTGTTAGCAAACTAAGCAAAGTATTAAACTTTAAAAATTTTCTTAAAATGCTAGTAATCATTGGTCCACACTTTTTAAATACATTACAAGCGTGTGTAATTGGTATGATATGATATTGTGATGACGTCATGGGTGGTGTTTAGTGCACCACCCGTCCCAGAACCCCTATTTTGTATATCACTATCACATCTAAAGTGTTCCCGCCTCGCGTGGGAAAGTCCACTAGTTGTTTTAGTCTAGTTTTGACGTTTAATCGACGATGTAGGAATTTCATGTTGTCCGATTCAAGGCCGTCTAGCTGAAAACACTGAAATTCTTCACGAATATAAATACAAACACTACCGTGAGAAGTAAGAGTGCGGTCTTTGCGTACTAATTTATATCCAGGGATATGAATTGCATTGTCGTTAACGGTGTGCCACGTTTCGATAATGCATGGCTAGATCTAAATTTGAATCCAAAACAAACGAACGAACGAATTTCGTCGATCTTGGAGGCTATTTTAGTGACATCGCATTAGTTAACATCAAGCTGGGAACAAAATGTTTTAAGACTTTCCTTATCTACCTGTTTCATATCCTCGGCTTGAGCCTTTATATAGCTATAGGTTGTTTAAATTGACTCGGAACTTATAATAACTGCGTCTGACGAGGCTAAATGGTCGTTGAAATAAGTCACGATTTGTCATTGAGAATGATTGTCGAGTGCATGAACTTAAATCAGAGGGAAATTGGTTTCCCATTTCCAAACAGTTTAAATACAGTTGGAAAATTGAGCAAAATGGCTGTTGAAATCAAAAGGCAATATTTCTGTGTTGCGTTATTGAAATAAAGAGAAAAGCTAGTCAACTCAACAAAATATTTAACATCTTATATCACTTTGAGAGAATTTCAATCAAAAATGATTATATTCCCATTTCTGTCAGAGTGACATTTGCGACACACTGTAGAACAAACATTATACTCGCAGCAAGTTGGCGAATTAATGCACATGTCAATGAAAAAAAAATGCATTGTTTGTTTGAAATCAGCGTATTCAGTAGTTCACGTGATTTAAGCGATAACAGTAAATTCGATATTTGATAATTAAATAGAGCGTTTGCACATGACGTCACAGCCGCCATGTTGGTGTTCCAATTCAACGGCCGCCATGTTGGTGTTCCAATTCAAAAGAATTTTAATTAGACTCTTTTGTCTGGAACACCAACATGGCCGCCATGGCTTTTGTTGAGTTGGTATGAAAGATTTGGGGAAAATCATAATCCATCATACTTAACCTTTTAGAGGTCAGTGTATTTACCTGATCCAAGGCCAATGACAATTCGACATGTGATAAATACAATGAAAGATTTGGGGAAAATCATGATCCAAGTTGCAATGGTAACGGAAACTAATCCAGTGTAAAAGATCTTTTTTCTACCAAATTTGTCTGATAAATAACCACCGGAAAGTAAACCAAACAGCATTCCAACCCAATAACATGACTGTGCAACTGACTGCAATATCGAATTCTCACATACTAGATCGTACTAAGGAATAATAAAGAACATGTAGTGAGTATAAATGAATTTAACACAAACAAAACAAAAGATCTGAAAGTCTGCAATATCTCATGATGTACGTGTGCACAAATACACGTTCTTTTGCAAGCAAATAATGCGACTTGTTCACACTGGCAGCGATATAAGGGTGCATTCTGTGTAAGTGAACAGTGGGCCGTTATAACCTACTTTGCGTAGGTTATAATGTATAATCAAACACTTCTAAGAAAGATGAACGGTCAAAGATCACTAATTAAAAATAGAAGAATGCTGTTTTTAGGGTTTGTAATCCAAGTGAGTATATATACATTTTAAGACCTGACGAGGAACGACTGCGAAAAATGCAGCACAAGGTTCTCTGGTAGGAATTGAACCTACGGCCCTGCGATTCCGGTGCAGCGCTCTAACCAACTGAGCTACAGAGGCCAGCTGTTAAGCTGAAAATACGTACTATATTGATTCCTATTTGTGCTTGATTATTAAAATTCTCTAATTACTGTAGATACTGCCATGAATTTCTCTTCAAAAGATCAAAATATTATACGGTAAATCTTGCATCAGTAATAAGCTTCAGTAATGTCTATTGTTTGGCAGCTGATTCAACCGCGTTCTGCAGATGATAGAAGATAATGCCTATGGATTACAATACTTTGTAATAATGGGCGTGCTTTAAATATTACTTAAAGATTATGAACTGACTGTAAAAGTAGCTTGTGTCGCAGACCTTACAATTAGTAAGGTCTGTGAACTTTGGCGCGATTGCTCGTTGCTGTAAAAATTAAATCCCCAGTTTTGGGTATTTAATTTATTCAAAATTTGCGTAATAATTCGTTCGCATTATTGAAATTTGAGGTGATTTTAAACATATTTTGGTATGTTATACGCATTCTATAACTAAAATATTGCATCGTTTAAAATGCATTGTTCTAGTTTTTGTAACTTTATATTGTCAATTTGATAGTTTTTGACAGCAACTATTCACTTTGTAGAGGTTGCATGCATGTATATTTCAAATAATTGCTGCCGCAGGCAGCTTCCTATTCTTGTGATTTGTTCCCAGACCTCTTTACCGAGTTATATGAATGCGACAATGATTTGGATTTAGCAATGTTTGGATGTTCAGTTTTATGACGTTTTGTGACGTAGAAGATTCGACGGGTTTTTACCATAGATATGGTTTTTACGGAAGCTACCGGCTGCTCTTCGGAACTTGCCAAGAATTAGCACGAGGGCGAAACTTACAAGTTGGCAAATATTTAGCATTAAGAATTATGTCTTCTTGTAAAGTCATATATTTAAGGTAAGATCAAAGCATTATCTATGATCCTTTTAGTTTACGAAGAATTTTCAGAAGGTTTGTCGATTTGTTCTTCTATTTATGTGGGCTCGCGTTTGATTTTATAAACCTGACAGTGCATATTTGGTGTTGGGAATCATTGTGTTCACGCTGTCGTTGATCAATATATTGATCAGACACTGCGTGTTGGTCACGGTGGCCAAACAGGCAACTCAAATAAAATTTACATCAATTCTAAACAAACAAACGGAAACAAACGAGAGCCATTGTGTTCAAAACAAACGAGAGCCATTGTACGAAGGTATCACGTGACTCAGAGCTACAGTATATCATATAAAACTGCAAATTTTACAGACCTCTATTACTGCCGCTGATAGATCAAGTCGCAGTGATATATATTGCATTTGGTTAAATGGGGGTAACAATTGAGCAATATCGTGCCTGAATTCAATTGGTGCGCATTTTAATAGTTATAGTGTGAGAAGCAATGATCTATCGGGCATCAGACGTCCTTTTCTCGATAATATAAATATGTTGATATGAGCACCTGTATATGAGTACTTCCGCACACCGGAAGGCGCATGCATGCCGTGGTGCGCATGTCCAGTAGCGACAATAACAAAAATGTAAACAATACTTAAGGTGGCTTTTCAACTAAAAAATGACTGTAGGGCCCCTTTAAAAGACAATGTCAGTGTTGAATAACGTAGTGGGCTACTGGGCTTATATTCGGGGGACTTATATTTGGTGGTCTTATATTCGGGGGGCGGGGCTTGTATTCAGGGGGCGGGGCTTGTATTCAGGGGGCGGGCCTTGTATTCAGGGGGCAGGTCTTATATTCAGGGGGGAGGTCTTATATTCAGGGGGGCTTATAGTCGGAGGTTTACGGTGTATAACTTTTTATTGGTAGAGTATTGCAAGTTATTTCATTACAACTACTTAAATACCTCCTACAACCCATCACTATATTAGTACTATATTCAAGACAATTAACAAATTTTGTTGTGGATTACCTGCAATGCATTGCAGCTGCCACACGATGCTGCCACCAGTGGCGTAACTACTATGGGCTCGCACCAGGCGAACCCGGGGGCCCCCAACCCCAATGGGTCAAATGGGGGCCCCCAGGGTCAGGCTGTAGAGCAAAAACGTTGGCCAGGCCGGCCTCTGATATGTCACAATGTCGTTTTTGACCATCAGAATTCTGTAAAATCTCTCCCTTTGGTCCGGGAAATGGCATTTCAGAGACTCTAGATTCAAACATTTTCCGGCTGAGCATGCCCTGGACCCCTAGAAAACTTGTGCATATATGGCGTTCAACTGGCACTTCTACTAGGGGGGGGGCTTTGAAAATTTTGAACTGGGGGCCCCCTGATATAACGTTACGCCCCTGGCTGCCACATGATTCATCATCAAAATGCTGACGCCATGGTCCTACCCAGTGCGCTTATGGAGGTCCACCATTTTGAATATTATCAGGGGGTGAATGCCTCTCAGCACACTGGCTAGCACCATGGCGTCATTTTGATTACGAATTACGCCATTACGGTCATGTAACACTGACGTTGAGACGCGTTGGTAACCAGGCCTCCATGTCAAACATAAGGTAATCAAAGTTAAGCGCTAACTTGTTCGCAACGCGAATACACCTACGGCAGCAATTTCACTAACTTTTTGTTATACTAGTATAAATATCATTCAAATATAACTCGAAAACCGAGTCATTGTTCGCACTTTTTGGAGCCTTTGACAACCACATGATGTCGTCCAGAGCAAGACATGATATACTGTAGTAAACCAACATTTTAGGAAAGCGAAATAACAGAGCGTCAAAAAATAAGTATGTATTAAAAACCAAACATTGAATCTTGTAAACGTCAAGTCATTTATTTCAGCGATACACATATTTCACATTTTTCGATACACATATTTCACAGCTTTGCAAGAATGCTACTTCAATAATTTAGGGAATCCAGTATACAAAGCGAATTTATCCCAAGAAAATAAATGTGCACCAATACGAGTCCTAATTACCGTGAAATGTACACAAGAAAAGCTAGAAAATAAATCTTGTGTATCCTGTCGAATGTCAAGCTTGTGACGCCGATGACTAACAAAAAACAGGGTACCAATGTTTAAGCTGTAATTATACCTCAGTCACAGTTGAAGTAAAACCATCAACGTATGTCCAGGCTTCTCTCGGCATATCACATCTTGCTTTATAATCATCACTCGTCAATCCAATTGATGTAGTAAAATTACAGATAGAACTGTTATATCCCTTTACACATTGCCAATCTGGTTCAGCTGTTATAAATGTCACGATCATGACAGGAAAGGCACCGATAGCAAAGACAGAATACCCAAAAATTCCAAGCAATATCCATTGATATTTGTTAAATTCTCCGATCTTTTCCAGCACCTGATCAACTGAGAGCGTCATTTTTCAATTTTTATCTATAGGTAGTATAAAATAAATTATGATGATACATTTTAATGTTCTTATATTAATGAATAATGTTCATAGAAGCCATACACCCACATTGTGCCTCAAACACAGCAGCCTCGTACGCCTACCGCACGTTCATAGTGAAGCAATGTACGTACACTGTACAATTTTCCAGCAAAACTATATAGCTTGCGAGTTGCTCATTACAGAGTAATTACATACAGAGGTCTCACTTCAGCTTAATTTAGCGTAAGGGATTTTTTCAGTCCGCCATGTTCTTAGCAAGTGTCCTAAAGAGAGGCCGTCACCCCCCTGAAAACATATTGAAATTTAATGTTCCAGGGGGTGAATGCCTCTCTTTAGGCCACTAGCTAAGAACATGGTCACCGGCTATTTTGGTAAAAACTACCTCACGGTTTTCCCGCGGAAGTGAGACCTATGAGATCTGTATGTACCTACTCTGTGTCATTACTCCGCAATGCCGGATGATTTTACTCCCTGAAGAGTAAATCATCATGCGGCATTTAAAGTGTCCCTGAGAATCTTCTTGAAACGTAGATTATGAAAATACAAAACAGATTTAAAATTGAGCTTGTTTTCACGAAATAATAAAGGCAGTGAAATTTGAATATTCCGAATTTTAACGGCAAAAGTTTTTGAAAACCGCGAAAGTGGGAAACTGGTAACTATACGTCATAGTAAGGACACATTGCTTACTCGCGTAAAGGCCCTGTCACACTATTGCATATCGTACTAGCGTATGAAAAATATCACTCGTACGCTGGTATACGCTGACCGATACGTTAGGAGTACGTTAGGCATAGATTGAATACGTTTCAAGCACGGTCGCATACGGTGGCATACGGCGAGGCCCGGCGAGACAGAAACATCTTTTAAGCATGCGTAAAAATTTTGTGCGTATTCGGACGTATGGTTTATACGATAAGCATACGCTAGGCACACGCTGAATACGTTAGAGGTACGCCAGATGTACGGTACTCATACGCTGACATTTCATTGCGTTGTAATTTTGTGCGTATGAAAATTATTTCATTAATTTTCATACGCTTCTCATACGTTTCTCTCATACGCATTTGTGTGACAGGGCCTTAAGTGAAAAGTATATACATACGAAGTGAGAATCACATTCAAGCTGGTGAAAATTCAATAAAAATGTTCTCGTCGAGTGCAGATACGGAAAATAACAGTTACCAATAACTGGAACTATATTTCTGGGCCGTATCAAATCAAGAAATCGAGTGAAATCGATGAAAACACCAGTGAAGCGAAGTCGAGCAGCGCCGATCATGAGAACGACGTTGGTCCATATGTCAATGAACCAGTTGCGACTTCTCGCAAGTTGACTACTTGACTGATCACAACCAGACTGATCAGTGCCTGGAACTGTGACTCTGTCAATTTGCAAGACATAGTCCTGAAGTTAGTTATGATAGAAACCCTGTTTCAAGGTGAAAGAACATGCCATCTGTTTGAAGAGACACCTTCACCTTTGGGGCCTTGGGGATTTTGACGCGCTTCTTCATGAATGCAGAACAATTCAGTCGACGCTGTAGATGCAGCAATATTGTTAAATAGTTTATAGGCATGAATACTTTATAATTTATATAATTTGGTAAGCAAAGAGCCATTCTTTGAATATATTACCAATAAATCATTATTATTATTATTATCACATGTTTTCACAGCTTTGTTCTTATGCTGGCTATGTTTTTCCTTGGGAAGCTGGCTACAACCAGTATAGGTCCCAAAGATTTTAGTTTTCCATGCTTCTCAGTATTACCGAAATCAGTAGAGTGTCTTTTCCGCATGTTGAAAAGACATTTAGTTTGCCAAATTGCCAATGGCTCGCCAAACACAAAACAAGTACTTTTAAAAATAACAACGTTACTAATAAGTAAAATAACTTACAAGTTCCACGCTACATTCCTTCACCGTGACGTCATAAAACATGAACGTTTCTACTGGCTTTTAACTGTCTTTTCAACTTCCGGAAAAGACACTCTACTGATTTCGGTAATATTCTTGCTGTCCCTAACAATGGTGTTTTTTGAAGAAGTTCTATTCTTATATGAATTCTCAATCCAATTATATACAGTTTATTACTAACTGCTCCTAAGGCACCTACTACTATTGGAATCAATTCTACTTTTTTCATTGCCCATATTTTCCGAATTTCCCTTTTCAACTCATCATACTTTTCTACCTTCTCTCTTTCTTTTAGACTATGATCTTATACTTCTTTTCCTTCTATAAAACCACTACAATATCAGGTGTTCGACATTCAATCACATTTATTTAACTTTGCCAAGTAACATGCAACATTTAACAGTACTGATTTACAACAACATATAATATGTGTTCCATTGGCAGGGTACACGCAACAGTTTTCACCAATTACAGCGGCCCCATTAACTATACTAATACTACACAACGAACACAAATCTAATAACAACACGATATTTGACAGGACAGATTACGAGACTTGTTACAAGACAAACATATAGATTTCCATGTCCTTGGATCATCAACGTCAAAAACGTCTTCCAGCGCTAACTTGTAATATTTAGAAAGTCCGTTTTTGAATTGTCCTAAACTAATGTTATTGCTTGTCAAACTTTTTGGTACTACATTCCATAATCTCTTTGTTCGGTTCAGAAATGACCTTTGATAGGTAGTGGTCTTGCATTGTGCCGTTGTAATTGACAGATGATTGGGATTAGACGACCTGGTTTCTCTTCTGTTGTTATTGGGTGACGACTGTATTAAATTATTGTCAATGGTCATGATCCATGCGTTAATTTGTAGAAGGTTACCATATCTAGAAATTCATGCCAGTAGCACAATGGAAGGAGGTCTAAAAGTATAAGTCTCTGGTTGTAGGTTGTGTCACAACGGAAGGGCAGATTTAGGATGTACTTTGTTGCGCGTCTTTGAAGTCTTTCCACGCGTTTGATTAAGGTTACTGATTGTGGTGCCCAAATTTGAGATCCATAGCAGAGCTGGGAACGAACAAGACATAAATATAGTCTGCGACGAACCGTGATATCTTTGATGTTTAAGGTTGATCTTCGGACATATCCTAGCATTTTGGTGGCTTTGTTGCACAGGTGGTCAACTTGTTTAGACCAAGTCAGAGTAGAAGATGTTAAAACTCCAAGATCTCGTTCACAATCCGTGCATTCTAAGATGGTATCGTTAAGCTTGTATGGATAAATAATTTTATTGTGCTTTCGGGTGACTCTTAAGACTTTGCATTTGGTGTTATTCAATTCGAGGTTGATACTGCTTGAGCTTTCTTGAAAGTTTGACAGATCATTCTGCAGAGCAGACGCATCAGAGATCGAATTGATGGTCTTGAAGATCTTGGTATTGTCCGCGAATATAGTAATCCTTGAATTGGTCAGGAATTGGAGAGATGATTCTCATATAGAAGGAACAATAATGGACCGAGGATGGACCCCTGTGGCACTCCTGATGTTACTGGAAGCGGCCTCGACGTTGCTCCAAGAACGGTCGTTTGTTGATATCGGTTGGTCAGATATGAACCGAACTATTTGAGAATGCTTCCTCCAATCCCGAATTCACATGATCGCACTGTATGTTAAAATCCCAAAGAATCTTCACATTATTTGATTCAATTACTCCATTTGGTTGGTGTTCATGCTATTTTTCAGCTTTCTCTAGTTGGTACAAACCACATAACCTCCAGTGTAGAATCCGAGCCACATTGTCATGTCTTCTTTTGTATTTTTGTGCTAGCTTCTTGCATTCACTTATCAAGTGTGTTATATGCTCTCCCTTTTCCCCACAGAGTCTACAGAGTGGAGACTCAACAGTTGAAACTTTACATAATTTGTCCTTAGAGCTTGTTCTTGTGTAGCGCACAGAAGTGCTTCAGTCTCCGGTTTCAGGTTCCCTTTCTTCAGCCACCACCATGTCTTCTCCCTATCCACGTCATTGCCTAAATCTCTTTTATATTGTCCATACATTCTCTTGTCAATCCAGGCTTTCTCTAGCTTCTCTACTGCTTTCTTCTTAAAATTTTCTTTTGTTTCGCATCTTTCCGTTTCAATCACACTTGTCTTTGCAACTTGTTGTAAAAGTGATTCTACAATGTTTTTTACATACCATCCCAAACTGTTCTCTGCACGAATGCATCCTTCATAGCTGATCAAACCTCTTCCACCCTTTTTTCCTCGGTAAATATAATCTATGAGTCTCACTTTTTCGGTGGAGAGCACCATACATTGTTACGTGTTTTGCAATCCATTGCAGCAATTTCATCTTTTGTCCATTTCAAGACACCAGCTCTGTATCTCAGCAACAGCCCAAGTATTCATTGCTATGATTCTATTTCTGCTATTCAGTTTTGATTTCAGCACCAGTCTTAATCTTCTCCCATGTTCCTTTACAAACTTTCTCTTCATTTCACCTTCCATTATTTTATCTAATTCCAGTATACCAAGATATTTATATCCATCTTCTTCTACTGACTTTATGCATACATGTCCAATACTGTCGACATGATACGGATCGTGAAGCAGCTTCACGATCCGTCAAATTCGTACGGACGGTAAACACGAGTCACGATCAGTATCAACTTGTAAACGCAATAGGTGGTCTCCAATAGCAGATGCTTGTTGCCCAGATCTACCAACAGTTCGACGGATCGTACCGTTCGTACGGCTGGTAACACGATTCACGATCCGACAAATCCGTACGGTCCGTACGAACTGTGAAATGGCTTTACGGACCGTACGCTTCGTACGGTTCGTGAAAATGATTTACAGATCGTGAACCTATAATAACTTCAAACATTATAATATGCTGTTTGCAGTTTATCAATATAATATGTTGTTGCTCCGTTCTTACGAAACCACGCATATACTGTATCAATATAATGTTGTTTCTCCGTTCTTAAAAAAACACGCAATATATCAGTAATATTGTTGCTCCGTTCTTAAGAAACCATGCAAACAATATCAGTAATATATATTGTTGCTCCGTTCTTAAAGAAACCACGCCATTTACCTGTATAATATGTTGTTGCTCCGTTCTTAAGAAACCACGCAATATATCAATATAATATGTTGTTGCTCCGTTCTTAACAAACTACGCAATTTATCAGTATTATATGCTGTTGCTCCGTTCTTAAGAAACCACGCAATATATCAATATAATATGTTGTTGCTCCGTTTTTACGAAACCACGCAATATATCAATATAATATGTTGTTGCTCCGTTCTTAAGAAACTATGCAATACAGAGTGTATCACAATACCTGCAAACACTATATAATTTGCATAATTCTACTGCTTACTAACATTTCAATGTACAGGGTGAGTAAAAAAACTAGCCGCAAAGGTATCAGTTTTTTTTACTCACCCTGTATGTGCTATTTATTTTGCTCCTGCATGAGATTTGAACTGCCCATCTAACTTAATTAACCGCGTGAATAGAAATTACTATACGTATACGCTTGGGATCAAATAGTTCTGAATCCTGCAAATTCTAAAAACATTGTATTTCAATGGGTTAGTTAGCAGGTTTTTTGATACACCCTATATATATCAATATAATATACCTTCTCTTATACACTGATTTAATTAGGCGCAGCGGTGAGAATATATGAGATTTCGACAAACAATTTTTATCGGACTCATAATTATTTGCTCAATTGTTCTCTACATGGTGCATGAAAAAAGATAATCCAAATTCAGCGCGCTATTGCACCTGCGTATGAACGAGATTCGTATTCGGAACGCCCATGCAAATGCACGCAATTTACCAATTTGACAGCCTACCTATGTAGGCATATTAACTCTTCAATACATGCATGTAAAGTGGTGTTTCCCCATGTATATAACACTTACTGAAACCCACTATAACCAGGGCATTTTTTAACTATATAAACTCTTTTGTCAGAAAGTTGTCCCATCTTTTGCTGTCAGGTTATGAAGATGTCCCATCTTTTCTTAACCAGTGGAAGCTTAAAAGGAGTCTTATATTATTCTTTACCCCACAACGCAGGCGCGGGCGTAAATTCCGCAAAATAGTTAAGACAATGGTATCAATGCAGCTATTGTTTTTGGAATAATATGTAGATATATCTTGGTGATTATGGTGAAAACGTTTGTGCCAGATTCATGTGCGCACTATGGCCTAGGGAAAGGCGGTATACGTGTATAAGCCACTGAAGCCGACGCACTTTTTATACTGCCCGGATCTATAACGATGGCAAATAAGTTTCGACGTTTCGATATGGAATTATCATGCCATACTTTGAACATAAACAAAATCTAGGTTGAATATTATTCACGCTATTCTCTAACAGAAATTATTCACGCTATGCATAACAGAAAATTAGCTGGATTGATGACATCTTATAGCGGCAATTAATAATGCGATTAGCGTTGCTCACTTCCTGAAGTTGCAAACTCAGTATGCAAATCCCGCTGTTTTTCAAAACGGCGCATTACCAGAAATATGGGACAAGATGGCGACGGACATGCGCACTTTGACCAAATATGGCGACCAAATATTACTATAAACTATATGGGAGTTGATCAAAATATCAAATTTTAATATACTTTGTTTAAATATTTCATGGTTGCGGAGCTCGATTATAGTTGCGACACCAACAAGCAATATTTCTAAACAAAAATCGCTAGTATTGCACCGCGTCTAGCAGGTTCCTGAGAATGTTGTATTTTTACACGCAATTTGATGAATTTCATAGTGTAATTTATAGTAAACTTCTGACACAAGAGGTAAATATCCGACGAATAGACCAACATCCATTCGGGCGATGAAAAGTGCGGAGCTCGCAACATATTTAATGATGTCCAAACTGTTAATTTAGCTAAATAAATCCGCTGTAATACCCAGGGAAACTGGTTCCCGAAACGTTTAAAAGTTCGCCTTTTTACGGTTCTTGTATGTCGCCATTAGGCCATCTTAATATCCGAAAACGACAAGTTTTAATACAAATTTGAGCTGTTTCGAGCAGCCATGTTTGTTGTTTATTTTAAAAGACTAGATCCCAGGCTCTCACGTAAAAACACAGGGATATTTTAGGATTTTTTAGGATATTTGCAATATTTTTAGTCTTCATAAAAATTTGCGGGGTTAAATGTCAAAATACCGGAAGTGATCAGCATAAACTGCAAAATATAGTTTAAAATCACAGTTTTTGGTTGAATAATACTTGAACTGGAGTTTCAAAGTAAAATGCGAAGTCGTTTTACTTATATTAGGGAATGTTGGGCATATAAAACGGACTTAGCCGCTGACTACAAAAGCGGGAGCAAAATGTCCCATATTTCTGGTAATGGGCGAGTAATTAATTAACGTACAAATCCATGCTAAAGTTGGCTTGCGTTTTTAGACACACTGTATATCAGCCAATATTTATACACAAATATTCCCGATCCGATAACACAATAGCTTTGTCGGCACAACCTGTCAAATTAACATTGCCTTTACCTATAACTACTGAAATTTAGCATGTAATAAGGCAGGCCTCAATTCCTGATTCATAACCACCCTTAGCCGCGGCCTTAGAAAAAATTATGCCCGCAAAAACTTTTCGCGCGTGGAAATTTTTCATCCATACGTTTTAAAATTTGTCTGTTCATATAATTACACGCAATTATTAGATAAATGTGCATAAAACCAAGTGTAAACTGGATGTTATATACCGCACATTTGAATGCTATACCTATCAAGTATCTTTTTGGCAGACGGCAGGTGCCAAACGGAATCATCCAGCATTACAATGTCATTGTCATTGACATAATATTGTCATTTAATACTTTGGTATACGCTTTTTTTCGCCTTATAACATAGTCTCGTTCACAAACGCCACTATTGTTCTGTCCGCAGTTTTAGCACACAGCCACACGTCAGTTATTCCACAACGGGGAAACCACTTCTAATCATCTACAATCTGACAAGAAGAATATATTTTCGACATGGCAAACCGTATACTACGTCATCATGTATTTAATTGTTGCCTTGACCGAGTTAAAGATTGGGCACGAAAAGTACGGTCCGTAAAGCCATTTCACAGTTCGTACGGACCGCACGATCCGTACGGATCGACAAACTTTTATGCCCTGACTTAAACACAACATCGCCATCGACAAAGTAGGTTCACGATCCGTAAACTCATCTTCACGAACCGTATACGGTTCGTACGGTCCGTAAAGCCATTTCACAGTTCGTACGGACCGTACGATCCGTACGGATCGACAAACTTTTATGCCCTCACTTCAACACAACATCGCTATCGACAAAGTAGGTTCACGATCCGTAAAGCCATTTTACAAGTTCGTACGGACCGTACGGATTGTGTTCAATGTTTTACCATCTTTACGATCCGTATACGTTCGACAGTATTGGACAACCATCACTTTATTTTTTCCTCATCAGGTAGCTGTATTCCATTACATTCCATAATCTTTCCTCTTTTATTACAAGCACTCCACATTTCTTTATCCCAAATTCCATTCCAATGTCTTTGGTAATAATATGAACAGTTTTCGCCAGTGAGCCTATTTGCTCGTTCTTTCCAAACAACTTCAGATCATCCATGAATAGAAGATGGTTGATTTTGAGTTCTTTTCAGCGAAATTCATACCCTACCTTGTACTTTCTCAGTATTGAGCTTAACGGTATCATGCACATCACAAATATCAAGGGAGGTAATTGTGATGTGCATGATACCATTATTATTATTATTTCAAAATTCCGCCCCATAACACTCGCATCCATACCTTTAAAAGTATTCACATCTTGTCTCCGAAACGCAGTATACTCCTTCCTCGCATCTAATATTAATAACTTCGTCGAACACAACATACAAAAATAGGTACGCCAGGCGTACATGTATCTGCGCATAGCGCCATTCGATTTATTACCTCCGCCAGGAGGTTGTGTAATCATCTGGGTTTGTTACCTCCGCCAGGAGGTTATGTAATCATCTGGGTTTGTATGTGTGTGTGTATGTGTGTTTGTCTGTGAGCACGATAACTCAAGAAATACCAAACATATTCATACGTAATTTTTTGAATGCATTTCCCATCGGCTAAGGAAGAATTGATTAAAATTTGGTTGAATTTGGTTAAAAATTGAACGAGAAATGAACAAAATTTTGTCTTGCTTTTCCCGGTCAATTAAAAAAACTTACTGAATGCGTAATTAGGACGTGTGATAATTTATGCACTAGTATACAGGGTATATAAAAGCATACAATGGTATTATAATCTCTTTAGATTGTATACAATTGTAAATCTCATTATATAAGGGAGGCTGCTCAAAAATCGTGTGCTTTACAAATATATTCTAATTTCGTTATAATAATAGTAGGTCAATAGTTATATATACACGCTGGCAATATTTTAGGTACGTTTTATACGCCGAATTTCGGTGGCGTCGAATGCGATTAAGACATTATTAAATAAAATAGATAAAACCTCATTAAGCTTCAGCCTTCATTATCTATCGTCTTCGCGCGACCGAAATTCAATGTAGGCTTACGGAGTTACGCATCGTTGCGTTCAGCAAAGTGCTAGGCCATTCGTTCACTCTTTTCATATAATACGCACGCGCAGAGACACATCTGCGTGTTCATTCTTTCTAGGCATGCGCATAAACCGAATTTTCTCCCACAATTGAAATGTTCAAGATTGCGGAATAAAAACTAGCAAAGTAACTGTTCGAATGTGTTCGGGACGCTGTCGTCAGATACTGTCCATAGTTGTGCCGATGATTGCTGATGAGGCACAGCTCTCCAGTGAGAGGTAATGAGGTACGCTTTTGTCTTCTAAATTTCCATCATCAAGTGTGCAGGGGAAAATTAGAAGACAAAGAAATCTTTGGTTTTCAACTAAATTTTCCGTGGAAATTTAGAAGGGAAATTTAGAAGACAAAAGCGTATGCATAGGAAATGAGGGAAATACGTGATTAAACGCCCTTTTGGGTTGTAGGTCCCTGGGAATTGAAATCGGATTGCTAATAGATCATATTGCTGTTGTTGTACTGTACTTGTAAAATAAAAACTTATTAAGTGTCATTTAATAAATGCGTAAATTTTGCTTTATGCACTCGCGTTTATACACCCTGTAGGCTGTATGGGCGGAAGTATGCACTATGCAGTCTCTGAGTGCCCTCTAGTTTAGATTGTAACAGTAGTAGACAACTTTCATTTACATGACAATTAAAAATTGACCATTTCAGAGCACATGTCATAACAGATTCTTTGTTCGCTACTATAGCTAAGTAAAGAATCTGATAATTGCACGTTGTCTGAATTGGCCAATTTATATCTAATTGTCATGGAGGCGAAATTTGTCTATTTCATTGGTTATGTTGACATTTGGATATAACTTGTTAATTTGTTGTCATTGGAAACAACTTTTAATTGAATATCCCCAAAAATGCCCCTGTTACATTGTTTTTATTTAAGTTGCAAATTTTTATATTAGGTAACATAACTATTATATCTTTGTTGCTTAATTAATTAAAACTTTCTGATCTAAATAACAGTTGACGTCACTAGTAGCTGCAGCAACACCAACATTGCAATGCATATTTATTTTAACTAATATTGGTTTCCGTGTTACCTACAAATATCTTAAATTAGTTTATAACCAATTTTCATAATTTGGAAAGTGGAAATATTGGTGTTGCCACTTTAAGTGGCTCTAGAATGCAGTTGGTTAGTCATTTAGATCAGACAGTTTAAAGCAACAAAAAATATATATTTTATACAATGGTCACAGAATACTATACAGAAGTCCATCTCCTTTGTTTTTTGCGAAAGCGCTATTCGTCATGATTCGTCACTTAGCAAGTACCGTAAACAGAAGCAGTCACCCCTGGACGTGTGCCATTTTAAATATTTCCAGGGGGTGACTGCTTCTGTTTACGGTACTTGCTGAGTGACGAATCATGCCGAATAGCGCTTACGCAAAAAGCGATGGAGATGGACATCTGTATACAGGGTGTATAAAAAAAAACTGAACAGATTTGAAATTGCTCTCAATTTCGCAAAACACCTATTTGTATCTGTTTTTATATATATAGCTTCTTTGGGTACTTCTAATGTAAAATAATGAAAAAAATTTCTCGAACTCAAATTTTGTGAACCAGGGGGGTGTGTCTTTTCCAACAAATTAAAAATGGCTCGCGCACAAAATTTAAAAGCTGTAATCATATTTTGAGTTAATAGATTGAAAATTTGTCGGGTTTTTAATTCCTTTACGAAATTTCAGATAATTTGGTTTAATTTAAGCCCTTTAACTATTCATTTTGTTCTAAAAAGTCAGCCTTTCGCATGCTTAATTAATGCCTTTACTTAATTTGCATATTGCTGACATATGCAAATTAGGCAAATGCATTAATTAAGCATGCAATTCGGGAAAATTGTAACTTTGCGTGAATAGTTAAGGAGCTTAAACTAAACCAAATTGTCTGAAATTTTTTACAGTAATTAAAATCCCGACAAATTTTCCATCTGTTAACTCAAAATATGATTGCAGCTTTTAAATTTTGTGCGCGAGCCATTTTTAGTTTGTTGGAAAAGACACACCCCCTGGTTCACAAAATTTGACTTCGAGAAATTTTTCTCATTATTCTACATTATAAGTACCCAAAGAGGCTATATATATAAAAAACCGGATGCAAATAGCTGTTTTGCGAAATTGAGAGCAATTTTAAATCTGTTCAGTTTTTTTTTATACACCCTGTAGTATTCTGTGCAATAATGGTGCTGCAATCTCAATTGTGATTGGCTAAGAGCCTACAGCTAGATAACCCTCCATGTCTTATTGCCACGTACAGCATTGAAATTTGTCTGTAGGTGATGTAATTTTTAATGTGTCAGCTGACTAGTTTTCCTGTCAGTATAATGTCATGGCAGAGTATAATAAAACAATTGCTGAATTCAGCTTTTGCATGATATCAACAATTATCCAGACCTCTGTCAATGTTATCCGCTACAGGCGTCGCAGATAACATTGACCTCATTCTAGGTAATTCTTCGTATCACGCTCAGCCTCTTGTTAACCCATTAAGCGCCAGCGCTGTAATGCGACTCGATAGGCTAAATATATTTACTTTACAGAATGTAAAAATTCACAACTTAGATAAAAGTTAACAAGGTAATGTCACAAAGCGAGATGGGGAGCATGTTAAGTGACATTGGAATAACTTTAACACACTTGAGTGACAGCACTTTCCCCCTGACGAGTAAAATTTTCTGGCGTTAGACAGAGTAAAATAATCGCCAGTTCTAGACAGAGTAAGATAATAGACTAAGAGTATGCCGCATTGCCACTTAATGGTTAACAGAGTGCATGGGCATGCAGATACTCTTATTAATTAGCCAATCTCCCGCTGTCGCACGCGTTTCGATAGATGAACTTGCCTTCGAGGGTGACAGGAGAATCCAATTTGGTCGTAGACCTTCGCTAATTTCCCATTTTCCGTTGGTTCTTCGCTGATCTTCTTTGGAAACGTCACGCTCAAAGTATTTTTGTTGCAATCCCACGGCAAGCCAAGAATGCTTGTTTTATTAGACTGAGAAATGTTCAACAGTTGTTCAACAAATGATGGTTCCATATCAGCATAACTTCCGGTCTGCTCCATGGTCCCTAGTTCTGGAACATTAGAGTGCCATTTATGAAGATGAAAACTCAACTGGCGTCGTCAAAAATCTCAATTGCATTTCGTTTAAGCTCTTGCACTTCGTTAACAGCTGTACCCCTCCCCCCACCCCCTCCCCCCGATATTAGATCATCTACGTATAAACTGCGACGGATTTCTTGTACGCTTTGAGGGTGTCTTGGTTCCCAACCAATAAGATGTTGCTCGATAACACCTCCAAGTAAGAAAGGCGAAGGTGCTAGGCCAAACAGTGCACGTGTAAAGCGATAGGTTTCCACTTCGTTTGAAACGAGGCTCTTCAACCAGTGGAACCGAAGTGCATCACGATCACCGTCTCTAATTCGGACTTGTAGAAAGGCTTTGCGTATATCACCGGTCAAACACACTGGGTGAAATCTCCCACGAACCAACACATTCCACAATTTGTTTTGTAGAGGGGGCAGGGTCTAGGCAGTCGTTAAGCGAAGGGGAATTTCGGTCGGCTTTTGCTGAGCAATCGTAGACAATTCTCATCTTTGTGCTCTCGGCTTCATCACGGATAACGGCGCGGTGAGGCACGTAGCATTCTCTTCCCACGACTTTTTCAGGCGCCTTTTCAACAACCCCTTCGGCGAGTTATTCTTTGAATGATTGTGTCATACGCTTCGAGATTCCTTCCAGACCTCCCCCTGATCGCCGGGGGGTGAATCTTCCAAACCAAGCACGTCAAGAGTACACAAACGGTCATAGTGGTGGCGTTGACTGAGAGAAACCCGGTTTTAAGATCGGCTCCGGCTCCAGGTTATAGCCCAGCCAAAACGTGTTAATTCAGCGACTGGTTCGCCTTGTCTACCAATTCGTGCCTGGGTTTGCGTGCGAATTTTGGCATATTCGTTTGCGCCAATTATCAAATGTACAGGTAACTATTCTATCATCGGTCATGTCATCGATGTTCATAATTAGGATTATCTAAAGTCAATAGTTCGCGCTTGTTTGTTTTAGTAACTCCGGCATTGAGAACAAATTTCCATATTATTGCTTCTAAAGACAAATTGTATTCTTCAACTTTAGTCGTAGTTGTGCTCATTAAGGTAGCTGTTCTGTGAGTACTAGTTTTGACAGGACGCGCTTAAATCTGTTCGATTAAGGTCGAGGAAGCGTAAGAGTGACTGGTGCCACTAATAATAATAATCCCGTCGGAGGTGCAAGTAATGTGGGGAACGGCAGGTTCGGTTCCGTTCAGTACGATCCCACAAGATCACAAATTCACTCACAGTTTAGAAATGATATTTCACAAACGATTTAGCTCTCGCTCTCTTGGCTCACAATCTCACAAGATAGAAAACATGCACAAACACTTATCTTTGAACACAACAAAAAGGATTATATGAGTTCAATTAACAAATGACGTAGTTCGAATAATAGGATCTAGATGAACAGTGCATGATAACATCTAGCTTAAGGCAATTTTCGACATCGTTTTCTATACGGTTTCATAGGCACTTACAGTACATAGTCCAGTCCAAAGTCCTGTTCATAGTCCAGTCCAGTGTTCACAACATGGTTCACAATATGCCGTATAGCCTTGCCTTGCCCTTGATTCTTTTCTCAGCTGCTGGAGTGTTGACTGAGATTAATTAAGATTAGTTCTTTTAAGTTTACTATTTATTTGCCCGCATGTAAGCCAGTTTTCGAGCTTATATAATTGCAAAATAGTTCTTAAAAATACGTACACTCTCAAAACCCAAACGTCATTCTGGTAATGATAAAGTTATGAAATAAAATGATTTTCAAATTGACCTTGTCCTTGGCATAGTCTATCGAGATATATGATACACTCAGATTATGTTTTTGGCTTGAGTTAATTCATTTGAGCTCATTAATTAATTGTATTTTCGTACAATGAGTAACTGTCCAATAGGGATAGCTAAGATGAAACGTGCAACCACGATGAATAATATTTAATGAAGTTGACGAGGTTTTGTGCACGGTGAGGTGACATCAAACAAAGGTCTTCTATTTTGTAGCTTTCAACTTTGCCGGGCTTCCAGACCATCATATCTTAATGGACTTAGACTATGTCGTTGGCGAACGACAGTGAACGACAAACGACAGTGGGCGCCGCGAACTAAATATAGAATAGAGCTCAAATGACAACCGAAACATCAGATGGTGAGCCAATTTTCTGAGTATAGGTTTGATACGCATCCACACCAAAACACGTATATATATATATATATATATATATATATATATATATATATATATATATATATATATATATATATATATATATATATATATATATATATATATATATATATATATATATATATATATATATATATATATATATACGAGTAGGTTTGTGGATACGAAACGCAAAGAGTGCTCAATATCATAAAGATAGAGCAAATGTAGAATTTCGCTTACCTCAAAATTCCGCAACAGTCTGTTTCATCAGTAAACGTCGTCACTGTTGCGGAATTTTGAGGTAAGCGAAATACTCTTAAGTAGCTACATCTTGTTTCTTGTATTTATAAGTCATTATCAAATGTTCTAAACGACCATGCGGACAATGGGAATATTTCGGGCTGTAAGAAGCGCCGTAAACTCATGACATAAAAGCACATTGCTTGCATCCAGAATGAACGCTAAACAGTTCATGAACTTCATGGCCTTGATTAGACTTGCTCCAAGTCTCTTTTTCATTGTCATATAGTATCGATCCACTATAGTGTACATTACATGACGTAGCACGGAGAGGCGGAGCGAGAAAGAGAGACTTGTCAACTTCGGAAAATCTCGGTTCAAAACTGAACCGAAAATGCAAGACGTGCTTTAATTGTTTTCTGTCAGTGTTTATATCAGTATTGATCTAGCACAGTGTAAATAACATGAGGTCCATTATAGTAAATAATACAGAAAGAAATTGACAGAAAACAATTAAAGCCGGCAAGTCTTGCATTTTCGGTTCAGTTTTGAACCGAGATTTTCCGAAGTTGACAAGTCTCTCTTTCTCGCTCCGCCTCTCCGTCATGTAATGTACACTATAGTGGATCGATACTATATGAAAATGAAAGCGAGACTTGGAGCAAGTCTAGGCCTTGATGGATATTAGCACAAAGAAATAAAGTTATACTTACCTGGTTTCTTCGGGGAATGTTCGTATATTTCGCATCAAGCCAGAATAAAAGTTTGCATATAAATATGTGGACGCGCAATTTAATATTTTTCCCGCACTCCCCCCGTCCGTCCCCCCCCGGAATTACGACATCTTAAGAGACACAAGATCGAGATCAATCGAGATCTCGACAATACATATATCGGCGCGAAAGACTGGGTCGAGTGAACGCTGGAGAAAACCCATTCTCGTTCCCCGAGTCTGCGATCCTCGGGAAGGAACGCGAGGCTCTGGGATAATCCGTTTCAGGGAGGAATCTGATTGGCCGTTGAAATGGAATGCGTAGTTCGATCTTAGCCAGGATTCCTGGCTTCCGGCAACGGATTATCCCAGAGCCTAGCGTTCCTTCCTGAGGATCGCAGGCTCGGGGAACGAGAATGGAGAAAACCTTCATGTCAAGATTAGGAACGGTACCGGACGAATTTGGGATCGGTCTAAAATTCGTCCATTTCGGCCGTGTAAACACACGAGAACCACGGAACCGGACGAATTTGAGACCCCCTAACACGACGAATTCTCGTGTAAACTGGCAAAAAAGGACGAATTTCAGACCGGTCCCAATTAAATTCGTCCGGTACCGTTTAAACGGGGTCTCAGTCTTCCAAACCAAGCACGAAAGAGCATATATGCGTCCAGTATCATAAAAATTGCATCAAAATAGAACTTTTTTGAGCTTCTAACTTATGCTCCGTTTTAACATAATTTGTAGTGTTTAAGACTCGTCGATTTATTTTTCTGAAGCCTCAAAATTGATTTTAATCCAAGTGGTCCTGTTGCTGCTGTAAGGAGCAAAAGCATCACTTTCATATGAAGGAACTTTCCATATGGTTCTACAGTATATTTTGTATAAGGATGTCACATTGCAAGGATGTCATAACAATATGAACTTTTTATTATCTCAAATGAAAGAAATGTAACTAGACGGTATATCATGCAGACAAAGACAAAGTATAATCTTATGTTTCAAATAAAAAAAATGTTTGGTGATCCAAACCTATTTTAAACAAAGAAACTCAGTTCGATATTGTAAACGTAAACAAGCTTTGAAATCCCGCCTGCTTAATACATCACAACGTGATATTTGTTGCACAACAATGGTAGTTCCTGTCAAGTGACAGGAAGAACACACCCTAGATAATCATCATGTACACTATATATGTCATAATACTTGGAAATTTTACAGTAGGTTGATTATATTTCGTGAGTGAATGTGCTTGGGCAGATTGTCTATTTAGTCTAAGTTCAGTATCGCTTTGTTGTGTGAGTATAGAAGTTCAGTATGGCGTCAATTGTCACAAAAATTCTAAGTTCAACAGTGGGTTTACTCGTGAATAAAGCTCGCGACTCGACTGTGGCTAAACTGAAGGACGGCGATGTTACAGATGCCAAGATTCGCGAGCTCGTCGTGAGGGAGTTGAACGACGTCAAGACGAAACTCGATGGTCTTTCCCGTGCGAATTTACTTAGCAGCTACAACTTCGTACAAGAAGGAGTAAATTTACTTATTGCTTCGATTAATAAATCAAAGCTCGGGCAGAAAGCTTTGGTGAATGAAACCCAAGATGATCAAGGTGAAACAACAATGCTGAGTGGCGCCCAGTCTGAGATCTTGAACGAAGCGTTAGAACTTTCTCACGCCATGAAAAAAGTAAAGATAAAGTCAGATGGAGACCTTGAATCTGCTAAAGAACGATTCAAAGATGCCCGTACCAGAGCAACGGATGTTTTTTTTAATGAAGCCTTAAGTACGAAAGATAGGATCTTGGCCGCGAAGATACGAATAGTTTCCGAAATACTGGAATATCTCGAAAGCCCGGAAACCGCGATTACAGGATGTCTACCGTTTCTGCAAAAGTTACATAGCTTACCTGCCATTGAAGAGACATTCTCAGTGTACCTCAATGGTGGGGTGAAGTCGTGAGTGAATAAAAGCGAGCGAGTCGAGAACGTACAATCCGTAATGCTGATTAACCGTGTCTTATTTCAGTATGTTTCGAAATTCAGCACTAAGTATTCCACCGTGCTCGCCTGGCCAACAATTAAACTTGATGATCGTAGTTTTAACCCAATATTGAATTGGCGGGAGATTTCAACAAGAAAATCTATGGGTGAAGAACTGACCCAACTTCCCAAGGTCAAGGGACTGATACTTGAGCAAGAAATAGATTCTGACTTACCTGACTATTCTGCTGTAAATAGCCATGGGGATATTATTGTTGGAGAAGATCCGGGAAACATCAAGATTATAAATCAGACAGGCGAAAACAAGGTGGTTAAACTACCTGAACCTGAACCCATTGTCGTTGAGGGTAAAGTTGTTGAGCAATGTATTTCATGTATTTCTGTTGATAAGAATAACAATGTTTACGTGGTGAGATGGGTTCGAACAAGTACGGAAAAAGGGTATGTAAAAAGTAGCGTGTTGACTGTACTGGACGAGAACTACAATGTGAAGCAGGACTCGCGCAGATTGGAATTTCTGGGGACATCAAATAATGTGAAGATCGCTATAAACAAGAACAATAATATCATCATGATGAACTTCCTTGATTCCCAGGTATATGTCTTGGACAATACTGGAGAATTAAAGCACAAGTTTCAACCAGGCTTACGTTATCCACGCAGCATGGATATTTCTGGGCAGGATGAAATCATGGTAACATTTTACTATGACCAGGTTGTGAAGATATACTCCGAGGAAGGAAATTTGAAGTCGATAATAAAACTACCAGAAGGTCACGTGGTCCTTGGGTTGGCATTTCATTATGTCATTTGTAAAATAATTGTCTTAACCTATCTCGAGAAAAAATATTCCTATTTTCTTCTGTACTACACTGAAGCAGGTGAACTGGAAAGCACAACGTTCTTTGGTAAGAGAATTCGGGGTGAATATACACCCTGCATTTATTCTAATCCAAGTGAAGTGGTCCTGTTGCTGTTGTAAGGGAAAAAAGCATTATTTTCATTTGAGCGTACTTTCCATATGTTGGTCTAGTTTATAGAAAGACTTCCTATAAAATCCTGCCTGTCAAACTTAAATAATTATCTTAAATAGCATAAGTGGTAACTGTAGCCTTGGTATGGGAAATTTGTGATCGTTTACTGATGTGAACTTCAAGTATTTCATATAAACGTTTTGACACGTGATTTTTCCATGTTCCTGACTCTATAATACAATTTAAGCCCTGTTTACACTACGCTCAATTTTTGGTACGGCACGGATAAAATCGGTACCCGTACACTTTTTTGGTTCTTGGAGGTAGTCCAAGAACCAAAAAGTGGTACGGTACCAAAAATTGAGCGTAGTGTAAACGGGGCTTAGCTAAATAGGTAGTCCAAGAACCAAAAAAGTGGTACGGGTACCAATTTTATCCGTGCCGTACAAAAAATTGAGCGTAGTGTAAACGGGGCTTTAGTAAGAACGTTTTACAGTGAGTTTATTGATTTGAACATCTAATTAGGTATTTGTTGTTTTGAACAATTGTATATTTAATTAAGAAGTACAAGATGGAGTAATACGAGAAACAAAATTACTGAAACTTGCAACAAAAACTGATTTCAATGCATGTTAATTAAAAATCTTCACAGATAAGTAACCAAACATGAGAAAATATTTGTAAACATCCCTAACTAACATGCATTGAAATCAGTTTTGTTGCACGTGGCAGGAATTGTGTTGCTCGTATTACTCCACCTTTAACAGGCTTGAACATATATAAACTTTAAAAATGCATATATAGTTATAAACATTATGATATATCAATTATATATTTCAATTATTGTTTTAGAAATATTTTAAATAAAATATTTCTAAAACGACAATTGAAATATA
>CACRXK020001032.1:22965-61880 GCA_902702795.2 Paramuricea clavata | reverse complement strand
TTTTACACTGATGAAGCCTGTTTTGGCGAAACGTTTGTAATAAAACATTATTATTGATCTGTCTGGAGTTCGCATTTCCTTCTCTATACCTATCTATAATATTTTAAGCGTCGTGTATCCTTTGGATCCTCCAGACAAGTGACATCAACGTTGACAAGCCAGACTATATCCATACCATTATATATATATATATATATATATATATATATATATATATATATATATATATATATATATATATATATATATATATATATATATATATATATATATATATATATATATATATATATATATATATATATATATATATATATATATATAAATATATCCTTAACCCATTGAGTGGCAGCACTCTCCCCCCTGACAAGTAAAATGTCTGGCATAGTAGTCAGAGTAAAATAGTCTGGCGTTATAGACAGAGTAAAATAATAAAATAGGGCGCATTGCCACTTAAAGGGTTAAACTGGTTAATTGAACTAACTATTAACTAAAAAAAACTATGTGTTAAATGCCAGTTTAAGTTCTTTGTAACATGTGCATTAATAATTTGTTATACTTTAATTATATAGTTTAACACACCCTGATAAATAACTCGAATGTAAAATACAATGTCCAATACGGCAACTTCTCAAAGGAATTATTAAAACAATTTATATAAGAAATTGCAAAATATTATTATAGGAAGTTATTGTTGTAATAGAGATAATATAATTTTAACGAAGTGGCTATTTGTACTGGAATATGGCACCCGATTCTTACATTTCGTAAATTAGTAATATAAAATAGTTTTTTGCAACCGCTAAGCGAAGCGAATTTTAGTTTTAGCCGTCGGTTTTCTGTTTGACTTAGAAATTTTCTTAAACTATTAAACTAAAAATTTTCCCCCAACTTTTTTAACTTTCAAATAGTTTATTAGACATTTATTGGTTAGGGTTAGAGAAGGGACGAAGGGTTTGGGGTTGGGGTCTGTTTATCTTAAATATTCCAACTGCAGTACGAATCTAGCAAATCAAACTCGGCGTATTGTTCCAGCACGAATAGCTACTTCGTAATTTTAAAGCAAAAGTATATGCAAGGGAAACAATAGTTCTGGGTCTTGACTTATACAGTGTTCCGAGTTTACAGTATTAAAACATTCATACAAATGGGGGGGAGGGGGGTGCATAGATTTTTCAGCATTTTATAGGGGGGTCTTCAACATTTATATCATCAAGAGGAGGGAGGGCTTCGAGATTTTTGTATATGACATAAGAATCCCCCCTCCCCCCCTAGGGTATAAATAATGAACGGTCCCTTAGGCATCTGTTACTTTTTGCAGCAATTCATCGCTTGGCCATGTATAACTTCGTTCTGCCCATACTCTCGCCATAATTGTTTGCTAATAAAACTCGCCACTTTCGCGCACAGTTGGTTTGCACACGTTACGCGTAATTGTAAGCATGAATGCACAAATCATTAAAGTGCACTCTTCCGTCAACCATTATTCTAACTTTAATTGCATGCCTTCAATTCCTTCGTGGATGCAGTCATTCTCTAAGACTGTTAGAGCATGGTCACTTGTGCTCTACATGGGATATAGAGTCCCTCGAATTAGTTAAAAGAGTAAAAAGACCAATCGGGGCCTACGGCCCCTCGTGTCCTTTTAACTAATTATCTGGACTCTATATCCCATAGAACACACGTGACCATGCTCTAACCATTACTTAAACCATTACAGTATATAAACTAATAAACTATATAATTTTAAAATATTGCAGCGTATATTCCACAATTTGGGAGCTGAGGCTGCAAAAGCACGATAAAATGGTGATTTTGATTTTAAGATTGGTAAAAATACGGCCGAGTCACATGAGTTTCCAGCTCAGACGGAATGCTGTTCCGCTGATTTGTTCTTAACGCATTGCTATACTTATGTTTTAGGAGAAAGTTGAAATTATTTTCATTGACATTGTAATTACGTGATTTATAACCGCAACAAATAAAGCTGGGGTCAACTAAAGCTGAAAGTGAACTATATTATTACGAACAGTATTATTTATATTATATTATATTGTAACCCAATTTTGTTATATATTTACTACCGTGACACTGCCTCCTTGTCTATCAGATATTTAAGAAAGGAGCCCAAATCTTAAAAGCCTTTTGGTTTCTTTTTGGGCTACCTTGCTACTTATTATTATTCCTAATTTTGAAATACTTGTATATGTGTGTAATGTAGTGAATAAATTGATTTGATTTGATTTGGTGGTGTCATCTAAAGCTGGTGTCAACTAAAGCTGGTGTCGAAAGTTCAAGTGCTACCCGTTTGGTTTTGTCAGTTTTGGCTTTAGCATTGTCTTGCCTCATCAAAAACTTGTAATTACGGATGCAGTAAAAACGTTTACTTGTATGATAAAAGACACTAGTTTTTATTAAAGGACGATATAAATATGTGCATTCCAAATGGTCCGCAGACGAATTTACGTACAATGCCCAACTCGCATCTCGTCAGTGAACATACTATACTCCAGCTCTTGCTACGAATACAGTTTTTAACTATTATAATGTACACAAAACCAGTTTAAACACTACTATATTCAATATTATATATTGTTTTACTGTAATATATTTAGTAAATTAATATCGTTAGTACATTAAGACATAAGTTTCACAAAATGTACACAACAGCCCGCGAAGTTCACAGTATTCATTTAGGTATATTGAAAGTGACTATATAAGGTTATAGCATTTATAATTCTGGTGTAATTAGGCTATATTTCTAGTAATACTGGTTACTATAAGGGGTCTATAAGGGACGGACCATTAGAAAAGTGATGGGGGGGGGGGCAAAACCAAAACAAATTCCTAGCTTGGAAGATAGGCCTATAAATTTCACTTAAATTTCCAGCCATCAAGTGAGAAAACAAATATATTTCTTCTATAGGTGTACAGAAAAAAAATATTGGCTCTTATAAAATCCCCCCCCCCCCCCTTTCTCTTTTAATGGTCGGTCCCTAATTGGCAATAGGCTATAAACAGATCGAAACACTGTTTAACTTATTTACACAATCAGCTCATCAACATTGCATATATCGCATATAGACATGACAGAGACATTCTGGCAAGCTTAATTAATGGCAATTTACGGTGGGATATCAACAACCACCACAACCATCACAGCCACCACACCCATCACAACCACCACACCCATCACAACCATCACAACCATCACAACCACTATCACAACCACCACAACCACCATAACCAGGACAAGCTGGACAATCATTATCGCATAGACATTGCCAGAGACATTTTCGCAATGTACAGACAATTATCACAACTACAACGATTACAATCAGTACAAAGGTAACGGTGCTAATTATAACTATTAAAGTGGTTTCAGTGGAAGAAGATTGATTACTTGGTGTAGTGCTTTGAGAATGGTTCGTTGCTCTGGTACTTGAAATGAAACCGGCTATAGAAAGATAAATGAGGATAAATAATAAATACATGCAGCTGATTCATAACTCGCTTTTGTTCTGTTTATAGGGAGCCCCTCTTTATATGCTTGAAGAATGAAAAACCAGAGGCAGAGTTACAGTATATATACAGGGTGTCTCAAAAAAACGCTATGGAATTTCAACAGGCTGTCGTGCATCATAAACTTAACTAAACAATTCAATTTTTATATAGGACGAAAGAGCTGTTATTTAGCTTTTCAATGATACCTGTTTCAAATCGTAACGATGAGAAATGGCCACATACTCGTCAAACAAATATTGCCGGTCGAAATCACATTCTTGCACCGTTGGGATTGAAAATACATTAATTATGCAAAGTTGGTCAATCCAAAAGCAACGCGAGCCTGCTGCAAGATATTTGTTTCGTAAAACGTTTTGATTACGAATGTTCTCAGTTCAGGGGTTAATTGAGCTCGTTTTAGATAATTTAACATTCAATTTTAATGCCCTCTTGGGAATTGTCTATGTTTCGTTTTCCACTACGCAATTCCCAACGGTGGAGAATGTGATTTCGACCGGCAATTTTTATTTGACTAATATGTGGCCATTTCTCATCGTTACGATTTGAAAAAGGTATCATTGGAAAGCTAAATAACAGCTCGTTCGTCCTATGTAAAAATTGAATTGTTTAGCTAAGTTTATGATGTACGACAGCCTGTTGAATTTCCATAGCGTTTTTTTTTAGACACCCTGTATAGGTTCTTTCCCAAACAATGGAAATCAGTACCACCAGTGCTATTTAAAACACGAGCAGGAGTCCTTTATTAGATAGTATAAAACACAAGGCGACAGCCAGTGCCGTAACGGAGGAAGAGGGGGCCCTTAGGCTTAGGCATATTTGGTGTGGGGGCCCCTGTTGACTGTTTGTTAGACTGAGATATTTTATTTAGCTATATTGAATATTTATAGAATGTTCTGGAAAATTCTGATGAAATAACAAAATCCGTTGTTGATGGACATTTTATTATTTAGCATTATTAATTTTGCATTTTCCCATTGATTTTTAACCTGCATTTTTTAAGTATTCTAATTTCCAGGGTGATAGGCCGTGGCTGATGGGGGCCCCTAACTGTCGGGGGGGGGGGGCCTTAGTTTTTGAACTAACCCTACCTGTAGTGACCGTTACGCCTGATAAAGCATGGACTAAAAGTGTTTTAAATGGCTTAAAAAACGACCCATTTTGACTTATGAGTTAATTGGCGATCAGTATTTTAAAAATCAACGTTGTCTAAGGGCCTGTGCATATGAGGAAAAGTTATCCCGGTTAGCGAGATTAACCAAAATTTCGACTAACCAAATAATTTTGTTCTGTTCATATGGAGAAACGTTATCCCGCTTTATACCGGATAAAGTTTCCGGCTGTGACGTAGCAGTGGTGTGACGCGCAAGGCGGGAAAAGTAAAAAAAAGCTTTAAAATTTATTTTAAAAACAGAAAAGTTGCTGACACGACAGAACGTTTTCCCGCTGAGCGGGAAAGTTGTGGCTATGTTGTGTTCATATGGGGAAAACATTATCCCTGTCACCGAGATCTCGCCTGCATCTCAACAAGCGAGATCACGATACACAGGAAAGCCTTTCGTCTCATATGAACAAGGCGAGATCTCGCTTGTAAACTTGTCGAAATGTTTTCTCGCTAACCGGGATAATCTTTCCCCATACGAACAGCCGCTAAGCCGAGAAAATCAAAGCTAAAAAAGTTTATGTAAATTAACGTGATTTTGTATCACATATATTTTCCCCATGAATTAGTAATGAATTTTTAAAAATAGATTTAACAATTTGCTTTATGTGCTTAATGAAAAGTCCACAAAATATGGTTAAAAAGTTAACCTGAGACCCTTTGTATATTGAATTAAAAATATTGCGCGGCCTAAATCATGGACAACATGAGTGGGCCATGATTTTCAAAACTAGCTATAGTCACTGGATCGTGATTTCCCATAGGAGGGATATGTTGGGATATGTTGAATACCAAGAATGAGTCGAAATTCTGAAAATTTTGTACTGAGACTACGATAGAGACGTTTGCAGTAAAATTTTATAAAAACCTGCCTTTAGCGCCCCACGTGATGCCACGAGGGCCTGGGACGCACATTTAATTTAGGGAAGAGTCTTTTACTTGTAGTATCATGACGAGCCGCACGTTTTGAAAACCAGCGGGATTTGCAAACTGAGTTTGCATTTTTCAGGAAGCGGGTGCAGCTTACCCACCAACAATTAACGCTATGCGATGCCCGTTCAGCATGCGATGCTATGCCCGTTCACCGGTTCACTGTTGTTGTTTATTTCGGTTTCAAATATGTTCCAAAAACGAAGCCAATCGGTTGGTGCGCCATTAGATGGGGTAATCATTAACTTGGGAAGCTTCGTTTGAATTTGATCCGGCTTTTTTGTAGTTTTATCTTTCTTGATTTCATCAACCTTCATGTGCTAAAAATGCAGTTTTTATTCGCATTGTTCTTTCTCAAACTGTAGTTGACAAGCCCGTTCAGCTTCTTTCGCTTTGCTGGCTTCGTTGGCTTTCATTCCATCCAAATATTTTTGTAGCTTTTCGACTTCCGCATCGACTTTTTCGACTTGTTCTTCGACATTTTTGCTCCAATTTGTAATTGTTTCATCGTTGTCTCCCCGTTCAAACTTTCCTTCTAAAATCTGTAAGTTTACCTCCTCGATATTCACAGTAATCTTTATCAATGCTTCGCGTTGTCTTTCGATGGCGACAATATTTGCTTTACTCACAATTTCTGATGTTTTCTCGAACGTAAATTTTAATACTGGGGCTTTAATTTCCCGGTTAAATCTTTCTCTAGTTTATCCATATTTCGATCCCGTCGGAGGTGCCACTTTGTCGGAATGCTCTACTAAAAGGGCCGTCCTTCTCGACAATTCACCGTGTTTTTATCGCCAAATTATTTGATTCTATTTCTCAAATTCATTAATAATTCATGAGCAATTCAGCCAATGATAATCACCTATTTGATCACAAGATGCCATTTGGATAACCCGGTGAAACTTCATGAAAGTCACTAGTGTTTTCATCAAATATCTTCATTACGCATGCAAAATTACTTGAATAGAATTCCTAATTATACGTTATGCTTGGTTAAGAATTCTATTCAAATCAGCAAACGAAAACATTCTGTTACGTCTCGATTCATTTGAGAAGCCATATAAACAACTCGAGCTCGTGTCTCACCGGGATATCCAAACACTCGAAAACAATGTATGAAAACACACGCGCTTCGCGCTCGTGTTTTCATACATTGTTTTCTCGTGTTTGGATATCCCGGTGAAACACTCGCTCTCGTTGTTCATATATTACTTCGTATGTGCTCGCTATATATTCTATGTTGTTTTTTCCTAAATGTCAATCATACAGTAATTATGTCCCTCTGAATTGTGTCCTTATATGGTGTTCATAACTAGAGTTTATAGCTGCCGAACGCCGCGAGGCAGCACACATTCTCGTACCCAGAGCCCTTCTTACGCGCGTTCGACCGAGCGCGACGAGGGGCTCTGGCCAAATCCATATAAAACTAGCATCTGATTGGCCATAGTTCTAATACCGGATATTGTTCTCTTACCATGTTTTTATGGTGTCCGGTTATGGATTTGGCCAAAGCCCCTCGTCGCACTCGGTCGAACGCGCGTAAGAAGGACTCTGTCTGTCTGTCTGTCCGTCTGTCTGTCTGTCTGTCTGTCTGTCTGTCTGTCTGTCTGTCTGTCTGTCTGTCTGTCTGTCTGTCTGTCTGTCTGTCTGTCTGTCTGTCTGTCTGTAAAGATGTCGTAATCCGGGGGGAATAATTAAGCTTTCAGGAACGTTTGTTAAATGAGGGGAGCGGTCAAAACAAGATTTTGTATTGCGCACGCATCTTCTTGTGGCAATTTGCTCAAGAGTTTTCAAGCTTTTAAATACGGATGCAAGAGATAAAAAATATTCGGAAAATGGCGATGACCTCTTTTGTGCATGTTCAATCTAGAGGCAAATAATGTGCTTTTATGAGTTAATATCGGCAGTTTTAACTGCCCAAAATGTCTTATTATTATTAAACACAAGGAGATAAAATGTACTTGCAAGCTCTGGATAATATATGGCTTTGTTGTCTTAGAACCTGTTGTCGAATTGTTATCTGTAGGTAACTTTACCTAAAGTTGTCAGTGTTTCAAGTTGTACGAACATGTTTTCTTAATACGAGATATGTGATTCTAGGATCGACACACGTACAGGGTAATTTTCCAGCTGTAGTGCATGCGAAAATGTTACTCGATACTACACACGATGTTTTATGACTTTTATCGTTTTATTATGTATAGAATCGCTTCAAATATGTTTATAATACTAAGATATAATCTAGAATAACACTAGTTCAAACGCGACGTTTCTCGGAACGTTTTCTGAGCACGCGAGGCGCGCCGCTGGTCGCTCGTACCAGTCTCTAAACTGTTCGCATATATTATCGTTCATTACGGTATCAAAAACAACTACAACACCTGTGGATCCCTTTGATGCACAAAATAAGAACATTTTTCTTATTTCAAGAAACCAAAATCTTGCAGTTCAAATATTTCTTATTTTACGAATTGTTTTCTTATGAGAAAATTATTTCTCAAACCAGAGACACAAAGATATATAAAGGCTATAAAAAGACTGTGGGAAAGTTTGGACCCACAAAAGATTATTCAAGCCGAGATCGAGTTAGATGGAAAGGATAAGCGAGAAGGACGGCTCCTAAATAAAAGATAACAGGGGAAGGGAAGAAGTCTAACAAAAAAACAGGAGCGATTTTGCACGAGAACGCGATTTTAGTATAAATGTCTTGAGTTTGACGACTCAACTGCTCAGAAAACTTGTATATTGCAAAGCAGCCTGTATTTTAGAGACTATGTATTCATTCTTACCAGAACTTTGTTGAGCGATGTACTTCACTTGAAACTTTGGCTGCCTGCTAAATTCTTCTTTTGGTGTAAGAGATTTAAGTATCACAAAAACTTTGTTTCCAGTGGATACAATTGGATTTTTTTGAGTTTTGGAGTCACAATATTTTTCTAACAGAGGTGCGTTTTCGTTAACGCCATCATACACAGCTAAATAACTTTCCTGACATTTTGGTAGCTGCAGTTGGGTAAACTCCATTGAAATCACATGAGATTTTTCCACTTCAATTGACCATGAACATTTGTTAAACTGAGGATTGTCATTTAATGAGCCAAACACTCCTTCGTTTTTCTTCATTTTGTAACGACAGCCTGAAAGTAGTTAAGGTAATGAATGATCAAGATTCAAAGATTTATTTGTGCCAACTATTGTTGTATATAATTTATAAAGAAAGTATATAAATACATAATTAAACAAATGGTCGAAGCACAGGCTATTTAGAATAGCAAAGCTAATCTAGCCAAATAGCCCAGCATATTATTGGATTAATCGACCTTCATAATAACTATTTCATAATAACTACAATATATAATGGTGTTGTTTCGCGATACTTTTGATTGAAAATATATAGCTAGATACATAATTAAACAAATGGTCGAAGCACAGCCTATTTAGAATAGCAAAGCTAATCTGGCCAAATAGCCAAGCAATGCAGCAAATTATTGGATTATTGAAGCTGGATACGACCCAGACATCTTTCATGAACAATGATGGATCGACATCTATAGTTGTACTCAAGACTTTATAGAGATTTTAACTTGTTTGTGCACCGATTAATAAAGACTTTTGAAAGAGAATTAGCCATTCCGAAGTTGATAAGAGGACTGGAGACGAGTGTTAAAAAGTGCCCAAATTAAGAAATGAACCAAATCACTAAAAAGACCATCTCAAAATTAGTAAGTATACAAAGTTTGAAGACGTTTACATGAATATCCTTCGAATAATAAGCTTTCGAAAATTGTGAATTACTGATTAAAAGATTGTTTTTGGGACGCGCGTCCCAAAAACAAAAATTACAATACATTTCATAGCGGTAAATATCACGATTTTCGAAAGCTTATTGTTCGAAGGATATTCATGTAACGTCTTCAAACTTTGTATACTTACTAATTTTGAGGTGGTCGTTTTAGTGATTTGGTCCATTTCTTAATTTGGGCACTTTTTAACACTCGTCCCCAGTTTACTCATCAACTTCGGAATGGCTAATTAGGAGTAACAAATCAATAATTCACAGTAAAATGCATAATAAAATAAGAATTATAAAAATTCTATTTCTCAAATTTTAGAACATGTGCCTGCAAGAAACTTGCTTATCGACTTAATGTACTCAATAACAATACCTTACACAATGGCCTTAATATAATAACAGCAAATTATTAATTTTTGACATGAATATCATCGTAATTTTATCAATAATACATTCTAAAAAGATTTAATTACCTTCATAATAACAGTAATAGACTCTCAAAAATGAGGACGGAAGCAGAATCGAGCTGGATCGAATCCGTTCAAGAAACACGTGATCCCCAGAGAATTTATCAACCGACCTTATGTCCACTGTATCGTAATCAATATACTCCAACCGACTAATAGTCCAGTTAACAAACTGACATCTTGGTAGTGTAGAATTGTTGTGTGGTAGGAGATAGAATGGGCGATGTATTGGCAGCTTAATTGGATCAAACCATCTGCCCATACTTTGACAACAGTAGTTTATCTTCGTATTGGAATTATACACACCATCAGGTAATGTTCCACCATGCTGGTTAACGTTTAAAATATCCTTGTCGTCCCATTGTACGGCGCCCTGAGTCATTCCCGTGGGACAAGCACTATCTTTGCCTTTATAGATACAGTAAGACCCTGTAAAGATAATATCATAACAGACGTTTATATCAGAAAAGAAGTAGTTGGCATTATTGAAGTGACTCGCAACAGGTCTATTGTGCATCTAGTATATTTAAAATCACACGGATGCACAGCAAATGCGTTGCCTAAACGTCTTCCAATTTCTCCAGTGTAAGCATGCTACATGCATTTACGGCAGAAAATGCAGTAAATGAGGTTGGAGAAAATGTATTGAAAGTCATAAGGCCGCCATTTGGACTAAATAGAAAATGTATTCCTCTTGGTACGGATAAATGTGGTACAGGTACTATTTTTATCCATGCGTACCAAAAATTGTGCGTAGTTTAAACGGGTCTAATAATCAATTCTACTATTAATTAGTGTCACCTTGAGGCCATTTTGCTGTCCCAGTGTCCTTCGCGGTTTTTACGCAAAATTTTCTATTAATGTTGCCAGAACCTTCAAGTTGAACATCCATATGAATATTAGATGAAGTATCGGTCTTTTTGCCCAAATCCTGTCTTCTCCATCCTTCTTTCCATGTATTTTTATTTGGGCATCCAGTTTTAGCTTTGGGTAAACCGTATAAACCATAAGGCCAGATATCTAAGCGAAAGTCGAGTCAGTGTTAATATATGAATAAATATAGTTCTATGACACTGATGACGTTTTGAAAATAAAAAGCACAATCATGTTGGGTGGGAATTTGCAAGAGATGTGTAACAAATATGCACGAACTGCATTTAACCGAGTCACCATTTTGGCATTTATATATTTGTTGCTCTAGCTTGACCTGGTTTAAATCACCCATCCGCAGAATCCGCAGATACTGAATGACTTGAATCAGGGCCTTTTTTAACATACAAGCTGGGGGGGGGGCAAATGCCTCCCAGTCCCCACTTGTGCTCCCCCCGAAATCACATTTTGACACCCCCACCCCCAGGAAAAGTCCCTTTTCCCTAAAATTATAGAAACAAACCAGCGAAGATTAACAAATACATAAACGAAAAGTAAGTTTTAGCTAGGCTTTAATTGTCCTTGTTTAACAAAATCGATTTAAATTGTTACTTTTTTCTACCACTAAGTAATGATAAATTATTGTTAATAATTTTTTTATTTTTTGGATGCTCAGAATGCAGGAAATAGCATTTCCGGGTTTCAAATTTCAAAAATTTTCTGGGGATTATCCCTCTAATAAATAATGATAAATTACAGTTAATATTCTTTTTTACTTTTCATTTTTATTTTTTATTTCAAATACAAGTATAGTTAGCATAAGTTTTAGAGCAAATTTGGATGCTCAGAATGCAGGAAATAGCATTTCCGTGCTTCAAATTTCAAAAACTTTCTGGGGGAATACTCCCCCAGACCCCCCACCCCCAATTCATGCATGGTATATTAGCCACACACGTGGCCTTCAGCCATTGCTATCCCCCTCTAATATATTATCTCACAGAAAAGTCCCTTTTCAAAAAATCCTTAAAAAAGGCCCTGACTTGAATTAAAGACCGGCTTTCATACAGAGTGCCAACACAGAGATAAATACTATAATTATAAATTGTATAGACAATCAAAAACTATTTTGTATGCATTGGAGTGCTGCAGAAGGCCAAAAGGACCTTATTGCAAACCGATTGAATGAGGAAGTTTCATTTGTGTGTAGTTCACCATAGAGACATGATAAATAAAGCCTGAGAACTACTGTTTGCTAACACCTCTGATTTGCATTGCACCCTGATTGGATGTTTGTTGATTAATGATCCAAACCGTTGATATACACAATTCAAATACAAGTCACACACAACATACTTTGGTGGGAGAAGGGATTCAGTGTGATTTGTAAAATCCAAAATTGTTATTGTGAAAAGATCATCTCTACTCACGTCCCTCCCTACGCTGCACTGACTTTGAAATGACAACAATTGAATTGAAACCTCTGTGGGAAATCCCAATGCAGAGGTTTGCCAGGGATAGGTACTGTGGTCTGTGGCTACACTGATCAAGGAACACTTGGAAAGTCCTTAACCTGTACAAGGGGAATAAATCTCCACGGGCAGTCTTTAGATTTAGGTATGGTATATGTGTGACGTATATTGGAGTAAAGAAAGATGAATATCTTTGACCTATCTGTCAATCGGTTAAAATAAACAACACATTCCCTGAGACGTGGACGAAAAGGAAATCACCTTTGTTTGAAAGACCGCAAATTTGATACCTTGCTTAGTTTACCTTCAACACGTTTGCCACAAATTTTATATTATTATAAACATATTTCTTATAAATTCGCTCAAGAAAGGCAATGTTTAATGAAGTTGCAAGAGACTGCCATATGTATTTGAAGGTACAGAATTCATGGGCGTTTCATGCATTTGCATTATACCGGTCTATGCCAGATTATGGTAGAATTATTTCCAGAACAGCTAGTTAGAATTATTTCCAGAACAGCTAGTTTGTCAAACTTTGCGCAACGAGAACATGCCATGAACAATATCTCTATAATGTGAAGATCGAAAAATGTGAAAGTACGTACCTACTCCATTTGTCCAGGTTACCAGCAATAGAACAAGTATGATAAAGTGCACCCCACTACCAGTCTTCATGACTGCATCCTATATAGTATCTAATGAGCACCGTCTGTGTAGCAATCTTTAAAAGGTCACTGAGAACAAAACGTCTTTAAAATAATGTAGGCTTCCTATGTGACAAAAAGATCTTTGATCGAAGACACTGTGGTCCAAAATAACCGAAATGGTCAGGTGTCACGTCATCTCGCGCCATTGTGCTTGTTGTAATCCTTTGATATGGACATGATGTCACTGTGTGTCACTGATTGATTCTGGAGTTAGTGATTGAATTAATTCACTATTTCCTTATTTGTTTGAACAGTTTATCGTATTTATGAACAGTTTTATGATCTCTGAGTCGAGTAGACCAGGCAACCAATAGAATCTTGCGTCTCAATAAAAATAAAATATGTCACTAAAAAAATACAATTTTTTGTGTGTTCAAAGGTTGCACACTTAATTTACCGCAGGTCAAACACTACGCTCAATTTAACAAATGAGGATAATTATAAAGCGACCATCAAGTTTCTTTCAAAACACTAGTTTCGAATCCGAAACATGACCTTGACTGACAAACGTCGACCTAGGTTGATTTGACACTCACGGCTTATAAAATAGCGAGTTTAAGCAAATGACGTTTTTGTCAACACGGAGGCCAGATTGCCGAGGGGGACTGGATTAAAAACTGTGTTTGTAACAGTTTGTGTTAATCTTCACCACAAATTAGTAACAAAACATAAGATTTAGGGCCTGTTCATATGGGGAAAAGTTATCCCGGTTAACGAGAAAACTTTTCGACTAGCCAAATACTTTTGTTCTGTTCATATGGAGAAACTTTATCCCGCTTACCGGGTAAAGTTTTCGGCTGTGACGTAGCACTGAGCATCAATTAAATTGAAAAGTTTCTGACACGACAGAAAGTTATTCCGCTAAGCGGGAACTGAGTTGTGTTCATATGGGAAAATCATTATCCCAGTCACCGAGATCTCGCCTGTCAACAAGCGAGATCTCGGTACATGGGAAAACTTTTTGTCTCATATGAACGCAGTGTAACTCAGTTTCATATTATTTTCATACAAAGGCGAGATCTCGCTTGTAAACTTGTCGAAAATTTTTCTCGCTAACCGAGATAACTTTTGCCCATATGAACAGGCCCTTAAAGTTTTTTGCTTCCGTACATGAGCGCTATGATGCAAAAAGCTGCCAAAATTACCTATGCCAATTTCCGAGTGACGTCCGTGTTGACTCGCTTGCTTAAGCTAGCTCACTAATATTTATTCATAACTTACAAATGTGTGTGCAAAAATGCATTGCATTTTAGGTTTTGGGAGTTCAATATTGTTAAAATGTCAGGATTTTAACATTTTAAAATGTACCTCAGTGCAAACTTTCAAAAAGCGCCTGCGAGGAGCGCTCGCTTGTTCGCGCATTTCAATGCCTGCTAACGCAACGCTTATAACCATTAGGCATTACACTAAATGACTAAATCCCAACCAAAATTTAATTCAAAACCGGTCGTATCCCTAACACTAGACATACGGTAAACCACAACCCTAATACTAGTAATAGTAATATTAATTAACCCTATCCCAAACTATCTGTAAAGATAACCCTAAATGCCATCACTTATTGTTTAAAATATACACATCCTACGAGACAAGTTTAAGGAAATTTTTTAAAGCCATTTTTTACTCAAAAGTACTATGTACATTTTACAAAAAATTATCACAACAACTGAAGTAGAAAATAATTATTTCTAAATTTAGGTGTAAATCAGAATACGTGTTCATATCTAACACTACGATAGTGAACGTATTCCCACGTTTATCTCGAACTCATTAATAATTCATGAGCAAATTAGCGAATGAACTCACCCTAATTCGTCACATGATTGAGGTTGGATACCGCAGGAAACACGCTAAAAATCATATACCATCACTGTTGTTAGATGAAAAACGGTTTTCATCTAATAACTGAGATCCTAATTACAAATTCAAGTCAAAACACAACAATATACTATAATAATATATATAAGCCAATGAAATGTTTTCATTTGAGATGTTGTGTAAACAACTCGTTTCTCGTGTTTCATCAGGGGACCAAACACTCGAAAACAATAAAACACTCGCGCTTCGCGCTCGTGTTTCATACAGTTTTCTCGTGTTTGGATCCCCTGATGAAACACTCAAACTCGTTGTTTACATATAACATCATAGTTGGTACAGGGTTCCCACTGGAATTTTTGGTGAGGAGGCTTTTTGAAACACGTAGGCGGCTATGTGTGCGGCTGAAGGTGTGAGAAATAACCAGTGAAAATCGCCTGGTGCCGGCTTCTATTGGGAACTCTGTGGTAATAATTCTAAATACAATACTGTTCCTCTTTTCAACTTTATAGTTTTTATAGAGCAACCTATAGTATGGAAAACTAACTGTTTGTATTACTGATCACTGTGCAATCAATATTTCTCACATATCATGCTTATTTACATGAAATATAAGAAAGACGTAAAACGCCTCTTTGACTCTTTCAAAGAAAATGGCCTGATCCATAATTACTTGCCACCCAATTTTCCTTTCAACTTCCGTAAGACCCTTCACCACTAACTGTATTTGACAGAAACAAAACATTCAATTGCATGATGTTAATAAAAAATGATTACTTATTTCGAAGGACAAAGTACGAAGGTATTCTTGCGCAATTACCTTTTCGGCTTTTACCATACGAAATGTAGTTTTTAGGATTTTTATAACAGGTTGGTCTTCTTATGCGATTTTCTTCGTGATAGACAAGTTCTAAACATTGCTTTTTTCCCTCCTTTAAGGGTTGTGTCGATATGTCTTCGTTCGGATAATGAATAAAAAACTATGGTACATTTTGTATACATTCAATCGATATACAAACAATATACATAATAAGTGCAGTGCATGCAATTTCAAAGGGACTTCCTGTTTCTATATAAAGATATCATATGCATGCACCCACGCTCGCTAAAAATTTTAAATAATGATTCAAAGTTTGTGAGTTCACGGCAACCAGGTATATCAGTCATGTTTTCGCTCGCTACTCTGGTTTTTATAAATGAATGCAAAGCACAGTCGAATTAGATTCACGACCCAACGTTTCGACACTCCAGTCTAGTGGTGTCTTGCATCAGGGGTGATCTGGAGTCGCAAGCGTGCATCTACAAGCGTGGTATATAAATACGAGTAATCATGCTATGAATAGCAGGGCCAGGGTGAAAAATAAATCATTTAAATATATTTGTAGGCTGTTTGGTGCGTGTACCAATTGTACTGGCGATTTGTTTCTTAATTAAGACTACGTTTAAATCCTGAAATAGAAGTACAAAGTTTTAGATCATTGTTGGAAACCGGGCGAATTGTGTTGATGAAGGATTCACTGAAGGAGTGAAGACAAGTAAATAAACCATCACAAAATAAAATTCTAAAATATTTACTAATTAAGAACGAACGTTCCATCCATGGCTCTTGCATGCATTATGCCGCATATATGGGCATTCATTTTCATCATACAATTACGATTCCCACCTTGTTCATGGCTACCAGAAATTCAGAATTATGGCGACCAGAATGCTTAACGCAATCTTTTTATGTCAAGACAGCATCTTTTTACACTGGCCTGTAGGCCAAGAGTCTTAAATCCCTCTTTTTCTGTTTTCGACGAGAAATGGAGTTTGCGTTAGGTCATCGCAGGCTCAGGGTGCAACGTGCTCCAGTGACATATTCAGTTCAGTTTCAAAATGGCGGCTTTTCACTGAGCGATCTAATGTATATTTCACACAGTTTCGTTGAATTTTCAAAGAATTGTGCCGGTTTCCTATGGATTTTACGTCGTGTCGCACTCTGGCCTTTCTTGCGTGTTGAATTAGTGTGTTTTTCTTTGTGTAACGCATAGACGGATTTTCATATTTTTAACTGGGGTGGTGCCAGAAATTTTAGGGGGGTGAGCCGTGAGCAGGTGACTGAAGCAAACAAAGTGTCATCAAATGGCACAAAGTGCCCCAGTAAGGTATATTCTAGGGGTGGAGCACTGAGCCGCGAGGGGGAGTCTAGAGAGCAGAAAACAAAGTATCCCATGAAAAGTTTGAAAAAAATCATGATTTCTAGCTTCGAAAAAAAGCTTTTTGAAGTTGTCATATCAATGGATTTGGCATGTCCGATTGTCTGTTGAGACTTGAGAGAGTTAAAGCTTAAAGTTAAATGAACCTGTAAAATTGTAAACCCAATACACAATATGCTTTTAATTGTACCGAGTACAATTTATGATGCAACTTGAACTACTATGAGCTATCATACTGTACTGTACATAATTGATATACAGCATACAGTATTATAATTATTTATTATTAAACTTTATTTAAACACGGTACTATTTCACAAACTACTTATATTTAATTTAATTATGTATAAAAGAGAAGGAAAAGAAAAATGTGATCTTCCAATAGGCCGTGTGTTTAACTATCTTATAACACTGTCTACAATATACATATAGACTATTCAACATACATATTACTTACTAATGTAACAAATACTAACAATTTTATATTAAAATGTACTCTCAATTGATAATCTTGAGTTTTGCTTTAAAAATATTAACAGTTTAAGAATTTTCAATTTCACTTGGTAGATTATTCCAGGCCACTGCACCTCTATAACTAAATGCCTTTTTCAGGTAATTTGTTTTAGGCTTCGGTGGTAGGAAATCATGTTTGGCTTGTCTCGTTTGGTGTTCATGGACCTCGTTTGTTTTTTGAAACATTTTACTTAACGAAGAAGGGGCCATTTCGTGTCTAACTTTGTACATTTTAAAAATGTATTTAGTTGTGTTACGTTTTTAATAGACGGTAAATGAACAGTGAAACATACATAAAAAGCTAAGAATATAAAGTTATAAAATTCTGACTGTCCACCATCTTGTTCTATGCCCATTCCCTGGCCGTGTGTCACAGGGAACCCAAAACGGTACCCTACTATCGTTACATCTCTTCTCCTTAAGTTTCTTAATTATAGCTTCAAAACAAAACTCAACGGAAACTGTTCGATTGTTCGAATTAGCTATGTGTTATCATAAACAAGTTCGATAACTGTTCTATGTAATCAACCGATCACATTCGGTTCAAACCTATAACTAGTTTATTTAAAGGTTTAGTGTCAATTGCACTCGTAATCTTCAAAACGTTTTGGAGCACGATGGCTTCGCCCCGAGCGGCGTACATTACCATCTTCCCCATGTCTCTGGCCTCCCATTGTATCTACTTCAGGGGGCTCGTTGATTGATTCGTCGTCAGTCAACGGCTCATCTGCATCGGACAGTTCGGTTTGTAAAGGTAACTGCTCTGCGGTCGTACGTAAATGCCTTCGATTTCGACGATATCTTCTTCCATTGACCTCAACCAGGTAAGATCGAAAACCCATAACTTCAATGACCTTACCAAGAGACCATCTTGAATCACCCGGACAACGCATTCGGATAACATCGCCTGCTGACAGCCTTTTCAACTTCCGCGACTGTCGATCAAAATATTTCTTTTGCTTCTCTTTGCCTTTCTCCATCTTCTTCGTCACTCCTTCGATAAGAGTCGGTTTCAACAGTTTCTTTGCAACAGGAAGACGTGTGCGAGTACGTCTACCATACAGTAACTGGGCGGGAGAAGCACCCATGCCTTCGGTTGGTGTATTGCGCCATTCGAGTATGCTGAGGAGTGGATCCTGTTTGTCGTCGCGAGCTTTCTTTAACAATGATTTGCAGGTCTTTACAGCATTCTCAACTTTTCCATTGCTTTGTGGGTGGTGAGGACTAGAGGTAATATGGTTAAAATCCCATTCGTCACTAAAGTCTTTAAAACTTTCGCTGTTGAATGGCGGGCCATTATCGCTCATCACTGTAATAGGAATACCGTGTCGAGCAAACCACGACTTCAGTACGGTGATGACACGCGATGCCACTGTACTTGTCATGTCTTGAACTTCAAACAGCCCAGAATAATAATCCACCGCTATTAGGAATGTCTGTCCGTCCAACTCAAATAAATCTACGCCGACTTTCTCCCATGGTATTTCGGGCGCTTTGTGAGGGTGCAATGGTTCTTTGCATTGTTCTGGTCGATATCTGTTACAAATTCCACATTTGGATATGTAATCTTTAAGAACTGCCGTAATTCCAGGCCAGTAGACGGTGTCACGTGCTCGTCTCAAAGTGCCTTCGATACCGATGTGTGATTGATGCAAGCTTTTCATGGTATTTTGACGCTCTGCCGCAGGTATCACCACGCGGTGTCCTTTATACACAATGCCATCCTCATAGGTCAATTCATCACGACTGTTCCAGTATAAATAGAAAACTCTCTTACTGGGATTATCGAGTTTGGATGCTTCCTTACGATTGTCAGGCCAACCATGAGTGATAAAGTGGATCAGAATTTTGAGCTCCTCATCTCTGCTTGTTTCTTCCCGCAGTTTCTTCAATTTTCGTGGGAGAACATTTAGGTCTTCATCATGCTTTAACTGTTCGAGTTCAGCTGAAAATACTTGTTCTTTCACTGCTCGTACATCACAAGACTCTCTTTGTTTTGCGCTGACATTCAAATACGCTCGACTGAGCGTATCAGCCAGATACATCATGGTTCCTTTCTTGTATTCGACTCGGATATCGTAGATTTGTAGTCGTAATCGCATCCGTTGCAACCTCTTCGGTGCGCTGTGAATGGGTTTTCTAAATATAGTCTCCCGTGGCTTGTGGTCTGATTCTACCACTACGTCGCTCTTTCCGAAAATGTATTGGTCGAACTTCTCGCACGCGTAGACAATGGCTAAGAGCTCTTTCTCTATTTGCGCGTAGTTGCGCTCAGTTGCTGTTAGTGCTCGAGAGCTGTAGGCAATTGGGTGGCCATCTTGTAGAAGAGCAGCTCCAAGACCGGTTTGGGAGGCATCACACTGTATAGTTACGGGCTTTGTGACGTCATAGTAGGCAAGCACTGGCGCAGTGCTGATCATTCTTTGGATTCGGACCACGGCTTCTTCGTGTGCGGTTAACCAACACCACTCGGCATCTTTCTCTGTGAGCTTCCTCAACACTTCCGTTTCATCAGAAAGACATGGCAAAAACTTGGCTAGGTAGGTTACCATACCCAGGAACCTTCGTAGAGACTGCACATCTGTAGGATGAGGCATGTCGTTGATGGCCTCTACTTTCTTTGGATCAGGCTTCAAACCATCTGGGGTTAATATGTGTCCGATAAATGCCACTTCCGTCTTCCTTAACTGAGCTTTTTCTTTCTTGAGCTTCAGGTTCTTCTCCCAACAGCGCTCCAGAAAAGCACGGACATTGCGGTCATGGTCAGCATTCCACTCCTCTGGGGTACTTCCAAACCCAACCACAACAAAATCATCCGCTATCACTTCCACCCCATGTAACCCTTCAACATGTTCGTGCATTTTTCGCTGCCATACTTCTGGTGCGCTGCTTATACCAAACGGCATACGTTTCCAACAATACCGCCCAAATGGAGTGTTGAAAGTAGTGAATCGGCTGGACGCTGGATCGAGTTCTACTTGCCAAAATCCATTACTGGCGTCAAACACACTGAAAATTTTCGCCCGATTTAATCGCGTAGCAACTTCTTCAATAGTAGGCATTGGGAAATGTTCACGTTTTATTGCACCATTTAGATCTTTTGGATCAAGACAAATGCGAATATCAACTTTTCCGTCTGGCCCCAACGTCGGTTTTCGGACAGCGAGCATGCTGGAGACCCAATCAGTGGGTTGATCAACTTTTGCAATAATGTCATCCTTTACCATGTTGTCAAGCTTTTCTTGGACTTGATCGATTAATGCTACTGGCAAACGGCGAGGCGGATGTACCACAGGCTTCACTGATGGATCTGTGACAATCGTGTATTGTCCTTCGAGCTTTCCAAGACCTTCAAAGACATCATTAAACTCTTGTAACAAAGGGTCGCATCCTGCTGTTACTACACTTACTCGGGGTTTTTGGTCGGAATCAAGGATCTTTATCATGCCCATGTCAATCAAGGTCTGCTTGCATAGGATTGGCTCGTACCCTTGTCCTTTTACTACATTCACAACAAGTTTGTGGGTCTGAGTACCTCGACTTACTCTCACCATGGCCCGACCTTCAATAGGCTGTTCAAATCCATTGGCTAAAACGAGCACTGAACGTTTGTTCTTATCTAATTTATTTAGTTCTTTATCACCTGTCACTTTCTGGTACACATTCAATGGTAGTACATTACATTCTGCCCCAGTGTCCATAAGAAATTGGACATCTCCATTTGGTACATCGTCTACTTCATTTAACATTGTTAAAGTTACAGTTGAACGAACTTCCTTTTCACCCGTTTTGGTGGTGCCCAAATAAAATCGATCTTGATCATGCACAGCAGAAACTTTACTTTTAGCTTGGCACTTAACTGCGAAATGATTTTTTACTCCACACTTTCTACATGTTTGGCCAAATGCCGGACATTTACGCTTCTCATGATCGCGACCACAATATTTGCAATCCTTTATTACCGCTTTATCCGATTTTGGTACATCTTCTTTGGACCCGTCATGTTGTTGTGTCTGCCGGACAGCATGTATTCCAGCCTCTAAATTCATCTCCTTCATTTGAGCTGTCGTACTCTCAGCAGCTCGCACAATGTCTAGTGCTTTCTCTAAGGTAAGTTTATTGTCTCGAAGTAATCGTTCGCGTACCTTTGCATTCCTAATTCCAGTAACAAGTCGGTCTCGCAATATTTGATCTGGTGTAATCGACTCCAAATCACAGTTTGCAGAAATTCTACGCAGCTCCATCATGTACTGGTCTACGGTTTCTGTGGGCCCTTGATCACGCGTAAACAGTCGAAAACGTTCATATGTCACATTCTGTCTTGGAATACAGTATTCCTCGAACTTCGTTATGACTAGATCAATTTTCTTAGAATCATCTTCTGACTCCCAAACAAATGTCCTAAATACTTTGTTTGCTTCTTTTCCTATTACTGCTAGAAGTGTAGCTACTTGACGTGCCTCGTCTTCTTTATCAAGCTTTGTCGCCAACGTGTAATTGCTCCAAGCGGACTTCCATTCGCGCCAGTTCGAAGCCGTTGAACCATCATTTAAATTAAGCACGTCCGGAGGAGGTATCTGAAAATACGCCATTCTCGTTGAGTTTTCGCTTGTTTCTTCGTCGTTTCCGGCCGTATCAACGCTAACGTCCATCCACATAGACTAGTTTTACTCCTGACACCATGTTACGTTTTTAATAGACGGTAAATGAACAGTGAAACATACATAAAAAGCTAAGAATATAAAGTTATAAAATTCTGACTGTCCGCCATCTTGTTCTATGCCCATTCCCTGGCCGTGTGTCACAGGGAACCCAAAACGGTACCCTACTATCGTTACAAGTTGTTGATTTCTTCTTTCCTCAAGGTTGGGCAGACCAAGTTGGTGTAGTAAATTTACAGATCGAACTTCGTACCCACTCTTTGTAATGATACGGACAGCTCTATTTTGTAATCGCTATTTTGTAATAGTTTATTACAAAGTGTGGTACCAAGGCTAAGGTACCCTATATTTATATTTAAATGAAGTATTTAGTGGTATCATAGACATATACCGCGGGACGGAGAGAACGGGGATTCAAGGATGGGGACGATCTTTAAAAGACACCCGGATGACGTCAAATGTTACTACGGACCGCATGATACAGTTATGGAAAGGGGCGTAATATCGGATGAAGCTATCGAAAATGGGGAATGGCATAGATGGTTTGAGCAGTGTAGACCCAAGGTAGATGACAGTTATGAAAGCGGAAATCAAGATGAGGAAGATAAACAAGAGACTAACCACGTAGAACCAGGGCATGAGAATGGAGGCGAAGTAAGCAGCGCAAACGACTGCCCTGGATCTTGTATTCCTCGTCGATCACAAAGGCTACGAAGACCTAACCCCAGATATATTGACTATGAAATGTAACATTTCACAATGATGGGTATATTCAAGGACTAAAATAACTGTGTCATTATTATGGACATTTTCTGTTAAAAAGGGGGGATAAGGTACCCTATATTTATATTTAAATGAAGTATTTAGTGGTATCATAGACATATACCGCGGGACGGAGAGAACGGGGATTCAAGTATGGCGGACAAGAGATTCGAGATGTTAGATATTATTTAATGTAGTGTGATAAAAGATTGATTAAATTGAACTTATATTAAAGGCCTCCCCAAACTTGGGAACAATAATCGAAATAAGGTTGTACTAAAGTTTGATAAACGGTAGTTAATATTTTTATGTCAAAGAAATCCCTTAATCTCCGCATGACATTTAAGCCCTTGTTTACTTTTTTCGTAATTAGTGTAACCTGTTCATCCCAAGTTAATGTCTCATCGATCATTAATCCAAGTGATTTTGTAACTTTGACTCTTTTTATTTGATTGTTTCCCAAAGTGATTGGTGGATCACTTTGAGTTTGGTGAAGCCTTTTATGAGAACCGATAACCATGTATTCTGTTGTGCTAGCATTTAGGCTTAATTTGTTTGCCTTCATCCAATCAGAGACGTTTATCAAATCTTCATTCAAAATGTTAGCAATCGATTATTGCTAGATGTATCAATTTGTGTATCATCAGCGAACATATTGCATCTTGTATGTTTTAAGCAATTTGGAAGGTCGTTAACGTATATAAGAAACAATAGTGGTCCAAGTATGGACCCTTGAGATATACCGCAGACCATGTCCAGTGGGTGGGAAAGGTGATCGTTTACCCGACAATACTGCTTTCTGTTTGATAAGTAAGATCTGAACCAATGAAGCAATTCCTTTTATCCCATAAAGATGTAATTTATGTAGTGGTATTTTATGATCTACAGTATCGAATGCTTTCTTAAATATTCATATTCGCGCGTTATCAGCTTGCGCAGGTGGCACTAGTGCAATACACTTTATATGATGATAATTAGGTTGCTATTGTACAAACAACAGTGTAGCAACGTCAACAATCTGCCTAGAAAGTAGAAACGTCATCACGCAACCAATGCAATGAACGTGATAATTATTTGCATTAAACAGTCTCCTGAATTCGATGTAAATAATATTTAGGGCGTAAAGATTAAATCTATAGGCAAGTCTATTTCCTAAAAGAATTAAAACCTAAAAATAATGTTTGTAAAAATTCCAAACGTTTCTTGCGTGCAAGCTATTCGCATGACAAGGCACTGCAAACTCTATTCAGGGCAGATAATAGAGTTTCAAAACTTTACAATTACTCCTACGTTTATTTTGTATCATCAACACTCTGCACGTTGGAGTGGAATATTTAAGTATTTATTTATTTAGGGGTGGACATTTTGTTTAGGGGGGTTATAGCTAATATTGGGGGTAGCACCCCCCTGCACACACCCCCCCCCCAGAAAATCCGTCTATGGGCTAGATGCCTACTTATTGAGGCCAAATTACCTAAAACACTCTGGACGTATGCAGTTATGGCTGCAGTGTACATACGAAATCGTTGTTACAACTATAGACTTAAGAAAACACCTTATGAAGTATTTACCAGTCAAAAACCCAATTTGCAAAATATGCATGTTTTTGGCACAGTGTGCTACACGTATGTGCAGGAGAAGAAGAAATTGGACCCAAGAGGGGAAGAAAGAATTTTCGTAGGGTATGATAAGGGAAGCCCAGCCTACCTTATATATTTTCCAGAAACAGGATCAATTAAGAGAATCCGTTGTGTTCGTTTCACTGATAAATTTGGAAATGACAAGAATACAGAGAAAGCCCTCAATTAAATATTGAGGATGAAATGATTGTTAGCTTACCACCTTGTCCATCAGATCCCCAACCGACAAATGAAAATGAGAATCATGTAGTTCCCCCAAATCCAGTAAGTGATTTAAATAATGATATTGGTGATCCATTAATGATAAGGGTGGGAATGTCCAATTACCAGAAACTAGGTACCCTAGTCGTAACCGGGCAAAGCCAAAGTATTTAGAGCAATATGTTGATGGTGACGAAGTCGATGAAAACAACCACATCAATTTCACAGTTGATTACTGCTGTAATATATCAGATGTACCGAAAACGTACCAGGAGGCGATATCCTCGCCTCATTTTCATGAATGGCAAAAGGCCATGGAGGATGAAATGTATGCATTAAGGGAAAATGACACATTTGAACTTACCACAAAGCCTGAAAATAGAAATACAGTGGGGGGGAAGATGGGTTTATGCCATTAAAACTGACCCTAATGGGGAAGAGAAGTACAAAGCCCGCTTTGTAGCCAAGGGATATTCGCAAATACCAGGTGTTGATTATCATGAAACCTTCTCACCCACTGCAAGAATGACATCTATTAGAATCCTAATGCAATTAGCGGTGCAATACAATCTGACAATACATCAAATGGATGTGAAAACAGCATATCTGAACGCACCTATTGACTGTGAGTTATATGTTGAACAACCTGAAGGTTTCACTATGACAGGAAAAGATGGTGAGTATCTTGTTTACAAACTTAGAAGATCCTTATATGGACTGAAGCAAAGTGGTCGTAACTGGAATAGTGTGCTACATTCCCATTTAGTTAGTGAGGGGTTTATTCAGTCACAATCAGATAGTTGTGTTTACACCAAAGTTTCAGGTAAGTCGATGACCATTGTGATAATTTGGGTTGATGATATAATAATTGCATCAAATTGCACAGTTACGCTAACGAATGTGAAAGGTAATCTAGGTAAGAGATTTCAAATGAAAGATATGGGAAAATTATCATGGTTTTTAGGCGTAGAATTTATATGTGAAGAGGGAGTAATTAAGATGAACCAAACAAAATACATTAAAAGACTATTGTCGAAATTCAGTATGGAAAATTGCAAACCCAAATCCACTCCATGTGAGATGAACTCACATAAGGTAAGTGAGGAAAATTCAGTGCCAACTGATAACAGATTGTACAGAGAGATCATAGGCAGTCTTGTTTACATAATGACTGCAACTAGGCCAGATCTTTGTTATAGTGTAACGAAACTTTCACAATATTTGTCAGCACCAACCATGAGTCACATAAACACTGCAAAGCATGTATTGAGATATGTCAAGGGCACAGCTAACAGAAGTCTAATCTTCAGGAAAGCTGATGAGCCACTGCACTTAGTTGGTAGTTGTGATGCTGATTGGGGTGCGTCAGAAGATAGACGCAGTATAACCGGGTACGGTTTCCACCTTTGTAGCAAAGGTCCTTTGATTTCCTGGAAGAATAGAAAGCAACCTACAGTTGCTTTATCCATATGTGAAGCTGAATATATGTCTTTAGCTTCAGCTGTTCAGGAAGGTAAGTTTCTTTCTCAGCTGTTGGAGGATATGGTTAAAATTAAGTTTACTCCAGTGACACTTCACTGTGACAATCAGGGAGCTTTAGCCTTGGCAATAAACCCTGTTCAGCACCAAAGATCAAAACATATTGATATACGTTATCACTTCGTAAGATCGGAAGTTCAGAGAGGTCTCCTTCATTTATTGTATGTAACATCAAAAGATAACTTAGCTGATATATTTACCAAACCAATATCAGGACCGAGAATAATAAAAACTTTTGTTCCTATTATACTAGGAGTATAAACTCGATTTAGTGTAATGTTGTTGATATTTATACTATATATATAAAACTAACTGTTCTATGTTTAAGTGGGGGTATTAGTGAATAAACATTCATCCAGACAAACTTATAAGAGAGATCAGTGATGAACAGGTCATGTGACCCCCAACCACGTTGTTGTGATTCTACTTCTGTAAAAGCAAAGTATTAAAAGAGAAACTGTTCTTCGTCTTATTGTTTATTTATATTCCACTGTCATGACTAATAACGTAACATCCGGGATTGGACGCACCTCGGGTGGCTGAAAGTTTCCCGAACCTATCTCGCTTCGCTCGGTTAGTTCGGAAAACGTCGAGCCATCCTCGGTGTGTCCAACGACATGTACAAACTGTCATCACCTGAACGCCAGAAAAGAAGAGGCTAAATTTAGATGTATTTCCTTTCATGGGCGTACCGGACGGGGGGCAAACAAAGCCAGTCGGGCAATATTCGCTTCATAGTCGGGCAATATTGGCTTATTACAAAAATAAACGGGACAAATTCTGTCAATTTTGTGGGAAATTTTGTGGAAAATATGTTATCTAATAGGGATTTTTCGTAACACTCCTCTCCCCCGTCGACAACAATTTTGGAAAGTTTCTCTGGAGAATTTTTTTCACAACTCGGGCACAATCCGAAAAAGTCGGGCAAATTTCTTTCCGCCCCCCTAATTTTTTCCTTCCCGTACGCCCATGCATGTTTCCTTTCTGGGGTCAAGATTTTATTCATGTTCTTTGAGTGTCTTGATTATAGACTGAGGTTGGTTTTAAATACACAATTGAAAGAGAGAATAATCTATATTGAAAGCTTAACTTTTCTAATGGAGAGTCTTGTGGTCAAACAGACACGAATTTGTCACATAAGACAAGAAATTATATTTTTCATATCCGTAACTAATTTATAGAGCCTTCTGATTGATTACGAGTTCCACGTCACAAGATACGGACTTCTCCAGTTTTCGCGCCAAACTAGGCATATATAGCCATGCAGATCATTTTCAAACATTAAAGCTCACCAAAAAAATTAAATACTATAATATAGTTCGCCAGCGACGCTGAAATTTTTTAAGGTCGGTCCGTATTTGAAAAATATGTCCCTCGCTTACAGAAACAACGTCCTTCGAGAAAAATACTTTTCCAGCACGCGGCCCGTTGAAATATAATTAACATATCAAATATATTTGATTTATTTTAGAAAACTCAAAAAGTTGTCTCAGTGCATTTTTTAAGGATTCTTCAGTGGTGCGGCAAACTGCCAAAGGGCCCATTTCCCTTGCCCTCCCCCCAGGATAGAATGTGATCACCGAGGCAAAACAGCAACTTTTTTCCGTAGACAGTCGGACTCCTCATTGATAGTTGGACGCATCATTGATCCGCGTCCAGGCCTCCGCACTTTATTGATCGATCCCTTCGTACCCTGCATAACCTAATGGTACACTATATGTAACCATTACTCCACGTTGTTCTTCTTCGACCACGTGTAGAAAGATGAACAATTTGCTTCGCGATGCCATAGCAAATCTACAAGCTTGTTTTTCAGGTTCCGAAAATACTCAAAAACTGTTATTGCGAGGTGAAATTATATCTCACTCCAATTGAAGAGAGGAACTATTGCAGAATACCTGTCCACTAATAATATCATGTTTGTGATGTTACTCAGAGCATAGACAATCCAAAAGACATGTCTTTTGGATTGTCTATGCTCTGAGTGTGCATCCACACCGGACAAGCTGAAATGTTTGCCTGACCACGGTGGGAATCGAACCTGCGATTCTTACCGTGGTCAGGCAAACTTTCAGCTTGCCCGGTGTGGATGCATTTTCACCGTGGTTGGACACATTTTTCAGCTTGACCATTGTGGATGCTCACTCAGAGTAACTTTAAGGTTTTTAAGGCGCATTTCAGCCCTTTTAATTGAAAAAACTAACTAGGAAAATCAATTAAGCACTATTTAAGCATAATACAAGATCAGCAAACTTAATATTTTTAACATTTTAAAACATTTTTATTGTTAAAAACATTGAGTTTGCTGATTTTGAATCATGCTTAACGGCACAGTGCAGCCTTTTGGATGATGGTTTTTAAGCGCATTTCAGCCCTCTTAATTGAAGAAACGTACTAACTAGGAAAATCAATTAAGCATGATTCAAAATCAGCAAACTCAATGTTTTTAACAATAAAAATGTTTTAAAATGTTAAAAACATTAACGATCTACAGTCCGATCTGCGCATGCGCACAAATGAGCACACTTTTTATGATACAAACAGTTTAACTATGTTTTGAGTTCTTGAAAAGCCTGATTGTTGTTTCTTGATCATTTATTATACTCTAGAAACTTGAAAATATAAATAGTTGTCGAATAAAGCTCAATATTTTGGACACAAAAATGTAAACAAAGGCTTTGTTTACATACGGACTGTAGATCACCTTTAAGTTTGCTGATCTTGAATTATGCTTAATTAGCCTTTCTCACGCCGCCATTTTTTGCCGGGTGGCATTTCAGTCGACGTCTGCGAGATAAGTCCACATAACAGCGACTTTTTATAATTTTTTTGACAAATTATGGTAAATTTGCTTTGTAAATAGTTAGTTTATTTTGAAAAATTGCTTTTCACATTGTTTTAATTATCTGCTTGGTTAACGAAAATTGGACCCAAAAATGGCGGATATTCGTCATCGTGAGAAAGACCAATTGATTTTCCTAGTTAGTTTTTTCAATTAAAAGGGCTGAAATGCGCCTTAAAAACCATCATTCAAAAGGCTGCACTGTGCCTTTAAAGGAAATGGCAATATATTTTTTTATTTTCTCGTTTGAAATAACATTAAAAAGCATATATAAAACTCTTTTACCGTTTTTTTCATATCTTGCTTACTTCTACAAATATTTTAATCGAAAGAAATGAAATGTCCGCCATCTTGGATTTTTGTAGATATGCATGTTACGTCACAACAGGGGTCACGGTATATTTCTATCTAGACAAACACTAATCATCTTGCACTCAAAATTATACTCTGTATGCCCTTGGAAATTTCAAGATCACTTGAAACCTTTGTGACGTCACCAAAACTACCGTTAATGAGATCAAAAATTTATCCAAGATGGCTGACATCTCATTACTTCAAGTGACAATATTTCAAGAACTAAGCAAGATATGAAGAATCGGTAAAGCAAGTTATTAAATAGTTTCAAAAGTTCTTTCAAATGAGAAAATAAAATAATATATTGCCATTCCCCTTTAACCATGCTACGCAACTAGGGTCATGATCAGTGACAGTGGGATTCAAGCGTGCATGCAGTGCATGGAATATTTTGTCATCAATCATGCTTTTGTTATGTTTGGCATGTGTCGAATGCATTAAAAACAATATCGTCAACTCTAGTTTTCGAAGTAAAGTGGCTTTAATTCGACGTCCTTGGATGCAAGTTTTGCTCCATGTCGTTCGGGATTCAGTTCTTGAACGACTTCGCATCATTAAATTCAAAAGCGAAGTAAAACATGATTTTGTGGTCAGGTGAAACGGTTACAAAAATGGGTAGTTTCCATACTATTGTCGTTCTGATGTCACCGATATTAGAGTAACGGTCAACCTAGCTCGTCCCCAGGGGACGAAGAAGTTCAGTAACGGTAGGATAGTAAGATTAAGAAGTAATTTATGGTCAGATTCCAATGTTTCGCGCACAATAAAGCCAGGTTTATAGGGATGGGTTGTGATTACGATCAAGATAAAAGAAATATATTTGTGATCGAAATAAGAATTTATTCATAATAGTACAATAATGACGTCACAACGATTGAGCTTACAGACCTTACGGTTACGGTTACGATGGGTTAGGAGCTTACGATTGTAATGGGTTAGTTAATGGTTAGTTAATATGGTAACTATATGAGGCTTTTTTTTATATCGTCAAACTAAGGAGCAAGTCAGCATTTACTACTGATAAGTATACTAGTTTAATTAAAATAATTACCATCTAATAATTAGGCATCTGTTACTTTCTGCAGCAATTCATCGCTTGGCCGTGTATAACTTCGTTCTGCCCATACTCTCGCCATAATTGTTTGCTAATAAAACTCGCCACTTTCGCACCGTCGTTGGTTAATCTGCACTCTATATCCCATAGAACACACGTGACCATGCTCTAACCATTACTTAAACCATTACAGTATATAAACTAATAAACTATATAATTTTAAAAAATTGCAGCGTATAAGGGACCATTCATCATTTATACCCCGGGTTGGTACCGGAGAGATATGGTTTGGGTAATCACGTTTTTGACTATAGCTGATGGGTTGAGTAAAAAAATTATGGCTGTCTGTCAGCTATAAAGTAAAACCAAAATTACCATGCATTGGAAAATATGAAGAAAAATGTATACAATACATTCTGTACCAAAATAGACCATCAGTGATTGAGGAAGGACTCTATCATTGATTAGCAAACGTGATTGCTTTGGCACACTCAGTGAGTTTGAGTGTGAGTGAGTTTTTAGAATTTAGGCAACTTGATTTCTGTCACCAATCCATAATCTTGTGTGTTTAATTATAATGAAGTACAGTAACACATGGGTTGGGTAAACATTATTTTGACCAATGTTGAAGTTGGGTAAATGAAAAATTTACAGTGTTTTTCGCTTCTTTTCGGTACCAACCCCAGGTATAAATAATGAACGGTCCCTAACGAATGTTTTTCGGTAGAGCATTCCACAATTTGGGAGCTGAGGCTGCAAAAGCACGGTAAAATGGTGATTTTGATTTTAAGATTTGTGAAAATACGGCCGAGTCACATGAGTTTCCAGCTCAGACGGAATGCTGTTCCGCTGATTTGTTCTTAACGCATCGCTACTTATGTTTTAGGAGAAAGTTGAAATTATTTTCATATATTGACATTGTAATTACGTGATTTATAACCGCAACAAATGGATCCGCAGACAAATTTACGTACAATGCCCAACTCGCCCCATCTCGTCAGTGAACATACTATACTCCAGCTCTTACTACGAATACAGTTTTTAACTATTGTAATGTACACAAAACCAGTTTAAACACTACTATATTCAATATTATATATTGTTTTACTGTAATATATTTAGTAAATTAATATCTTTAGTACATTAAGACATAAGTTTCACAAAATGTCCACAACAGCCCGCGAAGTTCACAGTATTCATTTAGGTATATTGAAAGTGACTATAAGGTTATAGCATTTATAATTCTGGTGTAATTATAGGCTATATTTCTAGTAATACTGGTTACTATAAGGGACGGACCATTAGAAAAGCGATGGGGAGGGGGGAGGAACCAAAACAATCCTAGCTTGGAAGATAGGCCTATAAATTTCACTTAAAAAATTTCCAGCCATCAAGTGAGAAAACAAATATATTTCTTCTATAGGTGTACAAAAAAAATATTGGCTCTTATAAAATCCCCCCCAATCACTTTCTAATGGTCCGTCCCTAATTGGCAATAGGCTATAAACAGATCGAGACACTGTATATAACTTATTTCACGATCAATGGCAATTTACAGTGGGATATCAACAACCACCACAACCACCACAACCATCACAACCACCACACCCATCACAACCACCACACCCATCACAACCATCACAACCACCACAACCACCACAACCACCATAACCAAGATAACCACCATAACCAGGACAAGCTGGACAACCATTATCGCATAGACATTGCCAGAGACATTTTCGCAATGTAGAGTCAATTATCACAACTACAACGATTACAATCAGTACAAAGGTAACAATGCTAATTATAACTATTAAAGTGGTTTCAGTGGAAGAAGATTGATTACTTGGTGTAGTGCTTTGAGAATGGTTCGTTGCTCTGGTACTTGAAATGAAACCGGCTATAGAAAGATAAATGAGGATAAATAGTAAATACATGCAGCTGATTCATAACTCGCTTTTGTTCTGTTTATATGCTTGCAGAATGAAAAACCAGAGGCAGAGTTGTATACAGTATATATACAGGGTGTCTAAAAAAAACGCTATGGAAATTCAACAGGCTGTCGTGCATCATAAACTTAACTAAACAATTCAATTTTTATACAGGACGAGGGAGATGTTATTTAGCTTTTCAATGATACCTGTTTCAAATCTTAACGATGAGAAATGGCCACATACTCGTCAAATAAATATTGCCGGTCGAAATCACATTCTTATTGAAATTTACATTAATTATGCAAAGTTGGTCAACCAAAAGCAACGCGAGCCTGCTGCAAGATATTTGCATGGGCGTACCGGGCGGGAGGGGGGGCCGCAGCCCCCCCCCCCCAGTTTGTTGGGCAGTCGGGCAATATTCGCTGAACAGTCGGGCAATTTTGGTTTATTAAAAAAAAAATGGGACAAATTCTGTAAATTTTGTGGTCAATTTTGTGATGTTTCCAAAATTTTTGTTAGGTTCCGGAAAATTTTGGTATGTCCGGAAAAAATTTTTGACCCCTAAAATGGTACACCGAAAAATTTTTTTCCGGAATTTATTTTGGCGACCTCCCCCCCTCGCCCCCCCCCCGTCGCCAAAAAAATTTCGGAAAAAATTTTTTCTGTATTTGTCGGGCAAAATCCGGAAAAGTCGGGCAAATTTCTTTCCGCCCCCCTAAATTTTTCCTTCCGGTACGCCCATGGATATTTGTTTCGTAAAACGTTTTGATTACGAATGTTCTCCGTTCAGGGGTTAATTGAGCTCGTTTTAGATAATTTAACATTCAATTTTAATTCCCTCTTGGGAATTGTCTATGTTTCGTTTTCCACGCAATTCTCAACGGTGGAAGAATGTGATTTCGACCGGCAATTTTTATTTGACAAATATGTGGCCATTTCTCATCGTTAGGGACCGGTCATTATTTATGGTTGGGGGTGGCACCGAAGAGAAATGTTTTTTGTGGCGAAAATTTTGGTGACCCAACCATTAAAAAGTCAAAAATTTGATTACCCAACCTCAAGTATCAATTAAAAAATAAATACCCACCCCTGGACAAAAACTTTACAAAAGGATACCATTCAGTTGTCACATATGTCCTTTACCACTTCAATGACATGAGTTTGATAACGGCTTGTGAAATTTTCAGCAGTCTAAAGTTTCATATTGTCTGCACATGTAGTTTCTTTGGAGACACCATTTGTCTCCTGACAAATTGGAAAATGATTAAGATATATATAAATGACTCTGATTGATTCACATATTGTATTTACGTATAACTGTTGACATTGCTTTTTAGTCTCCAAGATTTCAGTGAGTCACGCTTTGGAAATGACAATAATTTTTTATTACCCAACCCTTGAGTTGTTTTGTTTTTCATTTACCCAACCTTTTACTTACTCAAAATTTTGTTTACCCAACCCTTTTCTCTTCGGTGCCACCCCCCGCCATAAATAATGACCGGTCCCTTACGATTTGAAAAAGGTATCATTGAAAAGCTAAATAACAGTTCGTTCGTCCTATGTAAAAATTGAATTGTTTAGCTAAGTTTATGATGCACGACAGCCTGTTGAATTTCCATTGCGTTTTTTTTTAGACACCCTGTATAGGTTCCTTCCCAAACATCGAGCCTGGGCCTCCTGTGTGGAAATCAGTACCACCAGTGCTATTTAAATCACGAGCTGGAGTCTCAAGTTCCCTTCAGCCTGCTCCCTTGGGCCTGCACGCGGGCTAGCTGGAGTCCTTTATTAGTCGCTGGGCAGAGCCCGCAGCGACTCTAGGTTTCGGCATGCATTTGTGTCGGATCTTGGATCGTTAGCCACAAAATGACAATTACGTCATTAATTAATAAAAAATAAAATTACGTCATTACTATTCGTCGCTGAATTCAAGATGGCCGCTTACTACGAGCGAATGGTATCATCGATTTTGTACATATTTTTTTATTTTTCCGATGAACCTTAAAAGTTTTCCGATGAAACAGACTTTATAAAGCGAAAGTCATCTTATGTGAGTAAACTTGGAAGGCTACAAGCTTGAAATAAAGGAGAAAAGTTCACAATTTTCAATTTTACAAAGTTGGAACGGGCCGCAACCTTTGTAAATCGCAACAATAATATTCGCAAACTGCTGTTTACTTGGGTGCTTTTTTACGGCTGTTGATGCAAATAATCCTGTTACGGATAGGTGGTCAAAAGAACATGGTGTAGCGTAACAAGACCGAAATACAACCACAGTGATCACCATTCATCACTACCTGTGTGAAATTTAAACTTTGCCGCTAGGTGTCAGGCTTTTAAATCTGTAATATTTCAGTCATTTTATGATCAATGTATTGTGTTTCTAACGCCGAACGGGAAAATGTTGGAGCCACAGTAATAGACTCTTTCAAGGTCAAGATGCCATAATGAAACACAAAGTGTGAGGGCTGCAAACACAATGGAAATTCCTACTAGTAAATTTGCAAGGTTGTATAAACACAATGGTGAAACAATGTATTGAAATTAAGTGTGTGTGGGGGGGTGATGCAACTCAATGGGTTATTAAAAGTAACTAGCGTGTCAGGGTCTATGCTTGAAATAAAGCCTGCTACTGAGGTCAGTAAAAAGGATTGATGCACATGATTCGTACGCAAAATTCCCATTGGTCAGAAATAAATAGCTTTGTTTTTAAGGTAATGCCAAATTGTTGTTTACGTAATGATATTCCGTAATTGTACTTTAACTACTTTTGGCCATGTTAATGACTGCCTTTGCTGCAGTCAATAACAGTTATTATTATTATTATTTAATATGTAATTCCTGGCCATTCGATGAAAATTGGAATATTTAGTTTTGAGATATTGGTGGAAAAGTTGGCTGTTATTGTCATATTTTAAATTAGCTTTGATAATCTAATGTATCAATTAATTCCAGCAGTTCCCACCCCTGGGCCTTTGCAGCTTTTCCTAATCACGGGGGTGGGGCTATTGCCGATATTTTTTAGCCCTGGGGTGAGGATTTTAACATTTTCCATCATGGGGGATTTAGTAGATTTGCTGGAAAACTGGTATTTAATTTGATTGCAAATGGCTTGTGGACATAGCCATTTTCTTCCCAGAAATGGCTAATACCTCGGGGGGTGGGGGGATGGGCACTGCTGGAATTGACTGATACGTAATTAACTATTGCCATTTTGATTGGTTGTTATTTTGTGCATCCCAATCACTGTCCACTTTTTATTTACTTCAGTAACAGGCTTACTCTGCGAGCAAAGTCCTCTTGTATTTCTTCTTAGCACGAGAGAGACTCTGCAGAACTTGTGTATTTTCTTTGTGGAGCCGACAATCTAAAAACTTGGATAATTATGAGTAATTTCAGGTTTGATACCAGTTTTATAACCGGTTTTGATCCGAACCGGAAATTACTTATTAAATCTTCTTCTGGGAAATAGACAGTTGCTTAGCAATCTTTGCGCATGCTAAAATGAATTTATACACAAGTTCTGCAGAGTCTCTCTCGCTTCGCCGTGCCGAGAATACGAGAGGACTTTGCTCACAGGGTATAACAGGCTTTATTTCAAGCATCGAGCCTGACACGCAAGCTACCTTCAAAGGGCCTATTTGGCAACTTCTGTTGTGGTTACCCAGCCTGAGGAAAAAGTAATAAATTATGAATTGTTATAAATGTTCTGTGAAGTGCACATATTTTTCCTGCAGTTAGGGACCAGACCTTATTTATGGAAGAGGGAGGGAGGGGGCAAAAGGTGGGGCCATGACCCCATGAGTATAAATAATTTACTAGAAGGGGGGTGGGGGGGGGGCATTAAATTTTTTGAAAAATCATTTCAAAATGTGGAGTTGCAATAAATTTGTTTAAGCCTGGTTTCCAGTGTCCTCGAAGTTGGCCTAAGCCAGATAAATCCAATAAATGATATCAACCTCGTACCCAGGGCTTCTGCGCTTATACACTGCTCTGAGAAGAGAGAGCAATAAGCGCAGAAGACCTTATTTTAGTAGCCCCAGCGACTAAACGCTCAACAGAGCGTCTTGTTAGCTATAAAACACAAGGCGACAGCCAGTGCCGTAACGGAGGAAGAAGGGGCCCTTGACTGTTTGTTAGACTGAGATATTATATTTAGCTACATTGAATATTTATAGAATGTTCTGGAAAATTCTGATGGAATAACAAAATCCATTGTTGATGGACGTTGTTGATGGACATTTTATTATTTAGCATTATTAATTTTGCATTTTCCCATTGATTTTTAACCTGCATTTTTACGTATTCTAATTTCCTGGGCGATAGGCCGTGGCTGATGGGGGGCCCTAACTGTCGGGGGCCTTAGTTTTTTTAACTAACCCTACCTATAGTGACCGTTCACCACTTCCGACAGCCGAGTGTCTTATACCTGATAAAGCATGGACTACAAGTGTTTTAAATGGCTTAAAAAACGACCCATCTTGACTTATGAGTTCATTGGCGATCAGTACTTTTAAAAATCAACGTTGTGTAAGGGCCTGTTCATATGAAGAAAAGTTATCCCGGTTAGCGAGATTAACCAAAATTTCGACTAACCAAATAATTTTGTTCTGTTCATATGGAGAAACGTTATCCCGCTTTATACCGGATAAAGTTTCCGGCTGTGACGTAGCAGTGGTGTGACGCGCAAGGCGGGAAAAGTTAAAAAAACTTTAAAATTTATTTTAAAAACAGAAAAGTTGATGACACGACAGAACGTTTTTCCGCTGAGCGGAAAAGTTGTGGCTATGTTGTGTTCATATGGGGAAAACATTATCCCTGTCACCGAGATCTCGTCTGCATCCGTCAACAAGAGAGATCACGATACACAGGAAAACCTTTCGTCTCATATGAACAAGGCGAGATCTCGCTTGTAACTTGTAGAAATGTTTTCTTGGGAACGAGGTTGGGATAACCTTTCCCCATATGAACAGCCCCTAAGCCAAGAAAATCAAAGCTATAAAAGTTTATGTAAATTAACGTGATTTTGTATCACATATATTTTCCTCATGAATTAATAACGAATTTTTAAAAATAAATTAAACAATTTGCCTTATGTGCTTCATGAAAAGTCCACAAAATATGATTAAAAAGTTAACCTGAGACCCTTTGTATATTGAATTAAAAATATTGCGCGGCCTAAATGGCATGAACAACATGAGTGGGCCATGATTTTCAAAACTATAGTCACTGGATCGTGATTTCCCATAGGAGGGATATGTTGGGATATGTTGAATACCAAGAATGAGTCGAAATTCTGAAAATTTTGTACTGAGACTACGATAGAGACGTTTGCAGTAAAATTTTACAGAAACCTGCCTTTAGCGCCCCACGTGATGTCACGAGGGCCTGGGACGCACTTTTAATTTAGGGAAGAGTCTTTTACTTGTAGTATACTTGCGTTGTCTTCTCAAACTTTTTAATAGCCAGATTTAATAAAAGATGACGAGGCAAACACGGACGTGGTCTCAATTTCTGCTCAAGATTCAGAGCTAAGGAACTTGAATGATTACTGTAATAAGATCAAGCTTTTTAAAAGTTTCAATTATATATGTGGATGATTGTGGATGATTGTAATGATTTGTAGATGATTGTAATGTATAGGAAAATAAACAGGCGCAAAAATTGAGTATTTGTAAGTGCAGTCTAACAAAAATAAGAAAAGATTGTTTATATATTGTGTTTATCGTGCATGATTTCCGCCATACCTTTTATAAAACCGGTTTGTATTATCGAAGAATAAATCTTGTATTATCGAAGAACTTTTGATCAAAATGTTTCAGGACAGCCAAAACCTATTTCATAAATACAATTTAAATTCAAACCAATTTTTGGTGAGTCAAAGGTTGATAAACGATCATAGCGTAAACCAGCGTGTAACTATAGAGAGTTTACTACTTCAACAGTTTCATGATCACATGATTGTTTATACCCGTTATGCGATCACATTGGAAGTACAGTAGGATGGCAAAAGTATTTCATTCTTCATTCGTTAGACGTTCCTTTCACCATAAGAAGGCGAGTCGTTGGGACACGATCATCCTCGGAAACGAAAGTAAGTGTTCCATCGAAAACGGTACCTTTTAAGCCACTGCTGCACATGGGCGTACCGGAAGGAAAAATTTAGGGGGGCGGAGAGAAATTTGCCCGACTTTTCCGGATTTTGCCCGACAAGTACCGAAAAAATTTTTCCCGGAATTTATTTTGTCGACCTTCCCCCCCCCCCGTCGCCAAAAAAATTTCAGTCAGTGTACCATTTTAGGGATCAAAAATTTTTTCCGGACATACCAAAATTTTTTGGAACCTAACAAAAATTTTCGAAAATCACAAAATTTACCACAAAATTTACAGAATTTGTCCTATTTTTTTTATAATAAACCAAAATTGCCCGACTGTTCAGCGAATATTGCCCGACTGCCCAACAAACTGGGGGGGGGGGGGCTGCC
>CACRXK020001032.1:0-22945 GCA_902702795.2 Paramuricea clavata | reverse complement strand
CCCCCCCCCCCGCCCGGTACGCCCATGCCGCTGCAGACATGTTCAACTGTTTGCCAGTTGAAATTAGAAACACTTGGATTTACAACGATTTTAAACGGACTGTAAAAACACATTACCTCTTGATGGCGAATGATATGATCTAATGAATTAATTAGATACGCCTAAATTTTACCCCATTTAAATTATTTGTAGTTAGGACTTACCGACGAAGAGCCATTTTGTGGAAATTCTGTAATAAATCATTATTATTATTTATTATTATTTATTATTATTATTATTATTATTATTATTACATTTTTGTCCTCAGAGCCATTTTCACTCGGTCACTCGTTGAAAATTAGGCTCTGGGTTAGACGACTAAAGGGAGAGATCTGATTGCTTCTCAGACTAACTCAGAGAACTACTATTTCCCAGAAGTTGAGCACTTTTCGCTAGGCAAAATTATTCTATCAAAATATGTCAATACGAATATTTCGTTTCTTCGTAATACATCTCGATAAAAATTGTTACCGGTGCTAAAGCGTCCCAATTCAAGAGTATGCGCTTTAGAAACTACTGCAAGTTTTCCTGCACTTCCGGTTCCGTGTATTCCAGGGCCTATGAAGGTCACGCGCGGCCGAGAGGCCCTGGGAACGAGAATGGTTGGGATCACAAAAGCCGAGAAACCCTGGGAACGAGAATGCGTTCGAACATATATCTAACATAACTATATAAGGTTTGTAGGACACCAAGTCACCGACACACGGCGTCACACGGACAAGTTTCTTAAATCGGCTTAATCATGATCCATTTTACCGTCCTGAGCTTAAAGAACTATGTGTGTGCCAGCTACTCACGAACCGAGAGAAAGCAATTTGCGAGTAAAGACCAAAGTACGACTTGTAGTGAATTAGAGCCAGTTGAGCCAGTTTATTATTTGAGGTTATATTTAATTAGCCGGTTAACTATCTCAATCACAGGAAATCAACAATTTACTCTGTTTCTCCGACGAATAAGCTTCGTACTCCCAGAAAATGATTGACAAATGAAAAGTAAAAATTTTTATTTGAGAATTAATAATTATAATAAAAAATGTCTAGTTTTTTGCGGTTTTTCTGTTCCATACCTGTATCATAATTTGGTTGATTCCTACTTCTTACTGTCGGAATTATACCTTAAAAATAAACAGGCCAATGTGCAGGATAGAAATGTAGAAGAAACATATTCAAGAAAGAAGAGGAAGGGAGAAATCGAGGCATGCATATGGTTAGTAATAAACAGCAAAAAATGATTTTCTTATTTAAGAAAAAAATTACTTATTTTGAGAAATATATGCTTAAAATAAGAACATTTGGCTTGGGGAAATACTGAAAACAAGAAATATTTTCTTACGTATTTTCTTGAAACACTTGTTTTATTAAGAAATATTTTCTCAATATGGATTTCTTGAGATATATCTTCCTATACGTAATTTTCTTAAAGCCTGGTTCACATGTGCCTGCGGTATGCCTGCGCTATCATTGTTTACAACTGTTGATGCATACATTCTTTTGTGAATTATTTGGTTGAACTGCTAACCACAATAGCCCGCCGACATACTGCAGGTATATGTAAACCAGGCTTAAGAAAACTTTTCTCAGTATTCTCGCCGAATTATCGGGTATGATTAATTAACGGAACTGCAATCCACGGAACTGCGGAACTTGCGAAACCTGCGGAATCTAATAACACCGCCTTTTTCTTCTTGTATAAACATTGCTCCTTCAATAATTTAACCGTTTTTGGTGTCTATTTACACGATTTTGTTTTCATTTGCCAATATATCTGTTTGTCAATAAAAATCGTAAACACGTCGCTATTCGGTGTTGTCGTTGTAGCTTAATAACATTCGTACTTTTATAAAGCTTACTTCTCATGCTACGAAGAGTCCTATATATGCTTCTTTACATGTTACTTAACAAAAATTGAGAAGTTATGCAAATTCCACAAGAGAAAAAAATAGTAGTTTAAAGTATATTATATTTTTATTTGAAAATATACTGGTAAAATCTATTCAACTAATGGCGTATATCCTTTTAAGAAAAGAAGTATTAAAGGGGCAGTATGATCAAAATTTTTATTCTCTTAAACCAAAGCTTAAACGAAAATGCTCGTAAAACTGTATAATAACTTGTTTTGAAGATTTTTGTTCTCATGCTTAGTTCTTGAGATATTTCTTTTGTTTGTAACCATGTGACGTCATCATCTACTCAATTGTATTATTAAAGTACCGCAAGTTCCGCAGTTCCGTGATCTGCCGTTGCGTTAATTAGTCATACCCAGCCAAATTTTCTTATTTTTAAGAAAATATTTCTCAAAATAAATATTTGTTTCTTAAAACTTAGAACGTAATTTTCTTAGGAAACATTTTTTCCTCCCAAGCCAAATTTTCGTATTTTAAGAAAATATTTCTTGACATAACTATTTTCTTTTTCTTAAAATAAGAAAAAGAATTTTTGTTGTGCACTGAAAATATCACATTAAATGCTCGATGTCATTCTTTTGTAATTCAAATCCTCATATTCATATATTAAAATTCCAACATGCATGATATCTTTAAAAGCATTTGGATGTTTAATATATCATTTCATATCATTACATATATAACCTTGGCAAAGGTCTAGAAATGCCAAATTATGCCAAAGACAATTGTTGCTAAATTGTTAATAGTGAATAATTTAGCGTAGAATTTACTATAATAGAGGGTATGACTGATTAACGGAACTGCAGACCACGGAACCTGCGAAACATAATAATATGGCGTTTTTCATCTTGTATAAACATTGGACTTCCTTCAATAATTTAAGCGTTTATGGTGTCTATTGTAGTAAAGTTTGAAAGAGAATATAATATCAATCGCATTAGTTTATATACACATGGTTCCCTCATTAGTATTAGTTAATATTATTAATGGTTAATGTTAATTGAATCACATTACATCTCCCTTTTCTTTAAGATGTTAAACATAAAGTCAACTTAGCTCTGTCTTTCACTTATCTTAATTGTAACTTTAATGTTTTTATAATTTTGAATGTCGATCAACTACTCCAGTCCAAGATTTTCTCTTGCTTTCAAAGACAATGTTTTAATTCTCTTAGGTCTGCTATTTATATTTATTGATGGTATTGTTTCCTGTTTGTTTTATTTTTTATCAATGTCCTTGGGAACGTTCTGCAGCTGTACTCGGTTTCGTCTTACTACCGTCGTAGGGTATCAACCAGATATGATCTTGGTTTCTTTGATGGTCTAATTACTGTTCCTGTACAATCCATGTCTGTGATGTAAACTGTTGCTACTGTTGCTCCTGGTGGTAGAGGTTTTATTGGTTTAGCTTTGTGGCGATTGTCAAAGTTCTTTTACTTCTTTGATAATTTTAAATGTGGTAGCGTTATTGGTATTGTTGACTTTATCTTTCTTCCCATAAGGAGTTCTGCTGGCGAGTATCCGCTTGCTAATGGTGTTGATCTATATGCCAGTAGCGCTTTTGTTGGATCTTGTTCCTTCTTCAGGATATTTTTCACTGTCTTTACTGCTCGTTCTATTTCGCCGTTCGCTTGAGGATAACGAGAGCTGCTGGTACTATGTTTGAATCCCCACTCCTTTGCAAACTGGGCGAATTCGTCACTATGATATTGAGGTCCATTATCGGAACGTACCTCGTCAGGAATCTCGTGCTGGCGAATGGTTTTCAGGTCTTGAATGATCTTCGATGAACTTGTACTTTAAGGTAATGTCACAACTTCGACGTAGCGAGAATAATAATCTACCACCAGTATGTAGGTAGGTAACCTTTTCTAGAATGAAAAGGTCTGTTGCAATCAATTGCCATGGTCTTTGAGGGAGTGGCGATGGCATCAATGGTTCTGGAAGCTGCTGTCTGTATTTGCTGCATGTTATGTAGTTTTCGACCATGACTTTAATTTGGGCACTGAGTCCTGGCCACCAAACGGATATTTTGGCTCGTTCTCTGCATTTGCTGATATCTTGGTGACCTTCGTGTATTTGGTTGAGGGTTTGACATTGCAAGCTGGATGGAATGACCAGTCTTGTTCCTTTGAGCAATAACCCATCGGCGATGGTGATCTCTCCTTGTACTGGCCAGTAAGGCTTTACGGCAGGGGTGACATGATCTTTTTCTGGCCATTTATCCATACAGTATTTCTTCACTTATTTGCATACCTCGTCCTCATCTTGGGCTTGTTCGATTTCCTTCAATCTCGGATTAGATGCGGGCAAGGCATCAATTACACTTAAAACGTAAGCGTTCATTGCATTTTCTTCTACGGTTGGTTGGACTGTGCTTTCAGGTATCTTCCTGGACAGAGTGTCGGCTGTGTAGTGTAGTTTTCCAAGGTACGTGTCGAACATCTTTGATGTGGAATCTCATTAGTCTCATCTTGTAGCGTTGTAATCTTGGAGGTAACTTGTCGATGGTATGGCTGGTTAATAAAGGTACCAGTGGTTTGTGGTTAGTTTCAATTGTTATTGGCTTTCCAATTATGTAATTGCTTGACCGTTCACATGCCCAAGTTAATGCTAGAGCTTCTTTCTCTATCTGGGCATACCTAGCCTCGGTTGTTGTCATCGATCTTGAAATGAATGATACAGGTTTCCAGGTGTCTGGTTCTTCTTGTTGCAGTACCACCGCTCCAAGACCGTATGATGATGCATCGGCTGCTATTTTGGTTGCTTTGTTGGGGTCATACAAGGTTAGTATCGTACTATCGGTGCTGATGTCAGGGCTATCTTGATTTTGTCAAAAGCGTCCTGTTGCGGTGGTACCCATGTCCACGCGGTATTCTTAACTAGAAGTTCTCGGGTGGGCATTGTCAGGTCAGCACGATTGGTAGTAAATTCGCTAAATTGGTTTACCATTCCAAGAACGGATTCCATGTAGGTTGGTTGGGTGTGGCATTTCGGGAGTCGCTTGTATTTTCTCTGGATTATGCCATCAGCTCCCACTATCTGACCTAGAAATTTCACACTCAAGACGTTAAAAACACACTTTACGGCATTGAGCGTGACGTTGGCGTTACCGAGTCGTTGGAGGACCACTTCCAATCTTCGATCGTGTTCTTCTTGTGTTGCGCCGTGAACTAGAACGTCATCGATGTTGCATTCGACGCCATCCAAACCTTCCAGAATTTGGCACATACATTTCTGAAACTTTTCAGACACTGAACTTATTCCGAAAGCAAGAACGTTGAAACAGTACCGTCCCCAGGGTGTTATGAACGTTGTTAGAGGTTTTGACCTTTCCGAGAGTTTGATTTGCCAAAATCCAGAGTTGGCATCTAATTTTGAAAAATACCGAGCTCCAGCAAGGTTTGCAAATGTCGTGTCGGTTGTTGGTAGGGGATGGTTTTCGCGTTGCACAGACTGATTTAGCTTTGTGAGATCTACACATACTCGAACTTTTCCATTGCTTTTTGGCGTGAGAATCATCGGGGCGCACCATTCGGTTGGATCTTCAACTCGAGATGTCACTCCGTTGCGTTCCATTCTTTGTAATTCCCGTTCGGTTTCTTTTCGAAGTGGTATCGGAACTTGTCGTGGAACCGTGATTGCAAAAGGTGTTGCTTCGTGCGTGATTTTAATATCATACTCTTGGTCTTTAATTTGTCCAAAACCAGTGAAAAGATTAGGATACTTTTCTTTAACGCTTTCTTTCATTCCGTTGCTGTTTAGGGCGTCGAGTAAATTCAGATTCTGGGCTGCTTGTCTTCCTAATAGTGATCTTTCGAGTCCTTTGACGACGAATATTTCTTCTGTAGTTGTCTTGTCCTCGTGTCGCAGCTGTGAAGAAAATGTTCCTATACAATTCATTTTGTAATTGCACGGGCCCATAAGAACTTTGCCAGTAGACTTGAGTGTTGACTGTAGTTTTCGTTGTTGATATACTATTGAATGTATCACTGTGACGTCATCTCCGCTGTCAATTTTGAATAAAATATTTGTTTCGTTTACCTTTATGTCCACAGTCCACGGTTTATTGCCAGAGTTCTTGATAGTGTCGAGGTGTACGACTTCGCCCAAAAAGTAGACATCTTCCTCAGACGAACTTTCCTCCTCGGTTTCTTGGTGGGAAGTTAGTTCGTTAACTTGTTTCTTGCGAAGTTGTTGGCTTGCTTGGCTTTGACACGCTTTTGCCCAATGTCCTTTGTTTGAACAGTTATTCAGTGTTTGAACAATGTTTTGTTTGAACAATGTCCTTTGTTTGAACAGTTATGTTTGACAGACTCACTTGCTGGGCAGAATTGCCTGGAATGCGCTGGTCCGAGACACCGCGTACATTTGGGTTTGCCGTCCGTTTTACCGTATTTTCTGTCGTTAAAATTTTTTTCACGCGAGTCCCGCGAGGGTTGTTTTCTATTCTTAGAAATGTTGTCAATATTATGCTCGCTACTTCCGGTCGATTTTTGTCCATGAAAAATGTTTTGTTGTTCCTTGGTTTCCTCGCTTTGTCTGGCTTGAGCCATGGCTTTCGCTAAAGTAAGATCTGGATCTAATTGTAATTTCTCAGATAACTTTTTATTTCTCAGTCCGATGACGATGTGATCTCTTATTAGTTGATCCTTTAATATATACGCCAAATTCGCAGTATTTAGCAAGACAATGGGCTATTCCATTTAATATCCGTACCCCCCCTGTCGAGGATCCCTGGAATTCTTCAGGGGTAAAGGGTTTTGAGCTTGGAATTCTTCAGGGGTAAAGTGTTTTGAGCTTGGAATTCTTCAGGGGTAAAGTGTTTTGAGTTTGGAATTCTTCAGGGGTAAATGGTTTTGAGCTTGGAATTCTTCAGGGGTAAAGGGTTTTGAGCTTGGAATTCTTCAGGGGTAAAGAGGTTTGAGATTGAAATTTTTCAGAGCTTGGAATTCTTTAGGGGTGAAGGGTTTTGAGCTTGGAATTCTTCAGGGGTAAAAGGTTTTGAGCTTGGAATTCTTCAGGGGTAAAGGGTTTTGAGCTTGGAATTTTGGAATTCTTCAGGGGCAAAAGGTTTTGAGCTTGGAATTCTTCAGGGGTAAAGAGTTTTGAGATTGGAATTTTGGAATTCTTCAGGGGTAAACAGTTTTGAGCTTGGAATTCTTCAGGGGTATGACAATAAAAAATATGTATCCTCGACAGGGGGGGTACCGATATTAAATGGAATAGCCCAATGCAGGTCAGTAATGAAGCTTTCGACAGGTTCGTTTTCGTCTTGAATTCGAACGTTGAACTTCGCTCTTTTGAAAATAACATTTCGTTTGGCGATGAAGTGATTTTCAAACTTGTTTCGAACTGTTTTGTAGCTTTTCATTTCTTGTTCGCTGAGACCAAACGATGTAATATCATCTGCCTCGTCGCCCATAGACACATAGTATATATGAGCGCGTTTACTTGTTTGGCTTCCTCTTTCTTGTCGAGTTCTGTTGCAATTCTGAATCGCTCAAAGCGACGAATCCATCGGGTCTACTCCGAGGATTTACAACTAAATTTAGACGGCGGTGTCACTTGATATGTTGTGAAACTTCTCGCGGTATTTACCTCATTTGGTTCTGCCATATTTAACTATACTGAAATAGGTTTCTCGTACTCTACTTCACACATACGTATAGACTTTGTTTTTTTTGTTTGCTTTTTTATTTGTACTTATCTGCTATTTTATTTAATTTCTTTTTGTTACTCAAGTATTCCACCGCTGCTACCATGTAGTAAAGTTTGAAAGAGAATATAATATCAATCGCATTAGTTTATATCTGTGTAATATATACACATGGACATGGTTTCCTCATTAGTATTAGTTAATATTATTAATAGTTAATATTAATTGAATCACATTACACGATTTTGTTCTATTTCGCCAGTATATTAGTTTGGCCAACAAAAATCGTCAACGTCACTTGGAAAGCTTCGGGTAGAAAAAATTTCAGACTTTTGAAGAACATTTTAAAGTAAGTCGAGTAGTGTAAAATCTCCTTCAAACGAGGCCAAAATATTGGGTTGGATGCAACATCGTTGGCCTCGTTTAACCTATGTTGGGTAATGTTGGCTAATGATGGGACATGATGGATTGGGTTTGACTTTTTTAAAATTCGCATCCAATAGTGTGGCGACATCTTCAAACATTGTTGGACCGGGCCTTCTAGACAAACTTTAATCTGGTCTAGTAAATAAAGTTCTGATCCAGGTGGCCAGAACATCGAGGGCCACAGTGATCGTTAGTCTAGGCCTAAGCTATAAGCTTTGTGGCAATGTAAACAGTGTAAATGTATATCACACTCGGAGTAGAAACACGAGTTTAAACTAAATGCATACATGAATGTAAATATAGGGACCCTTGCCCTTGTAATTGGCTTGCATGAGTGATAAAACCGTTTGTAAGTGCCAAGTGATTGCTGGCCAAGGCTATATAAGCACGTCTTTGCTTTCTATTTGCTAAGACTTGGTCTTTTCAATAAAACTTTTCATCAACTTTCATAGAGTGACTGACCGCAACCAAAAGTATAATATACTTTTGTATATAATATCCTTAGAGAAAAACAAATATAGAATTGATAAAATAATTTAGAATCGAGTATATCGTATTGTCATATTATAAGTAAAATACCTTGTCCATTTGCCCAAAGGCTAACCGTCAGTAGCACTGCCAGAAATGAGTAAGCCCTCAACGCCATGTCATTTAGGTTTCACTTTATTTTTATTCAATAGTTAATTCTTCAGTGACGGATCAAAAATAACTTGTAAGAAAGCTCTTTCACATCATAACTCGCGTCATGGTTTCCTGTGCGTTGTGTGATTAAATGTGTAGTTCGTCTGTTATACTGCCAAGCCGATTTCGCCTTTTATGGGGTTATTGTATAGGATAATGCTCGAGATATTATTAAAAATAATTTTGAAAATTATTATTTTCATTATTTCTAAAATACCGAGAGCAAAGGTATATTATCCGACTTAATACACATTGGTCATTAACGTCATTGCGGTTGTTTTTGAACAAAGAAAAGTATTGTTATGGTAAATTAAGATCCACACGTTGCTTGTTTAAATCTTTATGTAATCGCCATATCTTGGGTTTTTACTCACACTTTATTATATTTCAAACAACTAACTTTTTACAACGTGTACACGGCCTTATATAGAAAACACACACTTCATTTGTATAGACTGTATAGGTAATCATGCGATGGCGAGTACAATTTGGGATTAATAGTACGAGTGATGTTTGGAAATTTTGCCAAAATTGGACGAGCCACCGGGGCGAGTCCAATTTGGCAAATTTCCAAACATCACGAGCACTATTAATCCCTAACTGTACGAGCAACATTGCATGATTACCTATACAAATGAAGTGTGTGTTTTCTATATATTGGATACTTCTCAATGTCAACATCATATTCTCTCGCCAAAGCCCAGTCCTGCCATACTTTCAACCAAAATGTGGTGCTTTTGTTCGTATTTTCATTTAGTTCTTTTGATAAAGCAAGATTTGGTGCTTTTGTTCGTTTTTCATCTAGTTCCTCTAGGGCAAATTCATTTCACATTTGTGTTTAAAATACCTTTCTGCCATTTGTTTGTTTTGGGAAAATCATTAATTGTACTGCAGTGCAATTAATGAAATAATTGTACTCCTCTCAACCAATCAGCATCCAGTAATTTTGTCATGCTAATAATAAACGTGATTAACATTTAATTATCACACTGTTCCAAGAGACTAATGTTCACAATTGGTCGCATTAAGACAGTATCCTTTGTTTTAATCTCTACAGTTCTTATACGATTGTCTGGTCCAGGAAAAACTCTTACTATCGCAATAGGCCACAATCCTCTTGGTATCTTCTTTTCATGTACCAGGACCAAATCTCCGACACGAACATCGCTTGCTTCCATTTTCTTCTACCAATAACCGAGTCTTCGTTAAAATCTCCAATGGGTACAACAACTGCTGGTCTCTGCAGCAGAACATGGGCAGGCGTAATGCGGTAGCATCAGCTGCATCCTCGCTTGATCTCGTTAGAGGACGTGAATTAAGTATCGACTCCACCTCACAGAAAACTGTTCGCAGTACATGTTCTGTTACCAAGGCCCCCTTTAAGGCTTCCAAATTTCAATGCACGTTTTGTCTCCCTTATTAGCCTTTACCACAATCCAGAGAAATGCGGTGCATTCGGTGGGTGGAATATCCAGTCAATTCCTCGTTGAGATAATTGATCTTCAAGACGATCTTCACTCCAAGCTTTCGTTGCACTTCAACTCTTTATCAGCCCCACGGAAGTTCGTGCCACAGTCCGTTCGTATTTCTTTCGGGGTTCCTCGTCAGGCGATAAATTGTCGCAAAACATTAATGAAATCGTCAGTTTCTGGTGACGCTGCGACTTCCAGGTGTATTGCACGAGTGGTCATACACGTAAAAATGCATCCCCATCTTTTAGGCGTACATCGACCTTGTCTTATCAACAAAGGTCCGAACATGTCAATTCCCACGTAAGTGAATGGTGGTTCGTACGCCATAACCCGACATGGTGGTAAAGGTGCCATTTGTTGTTAGAGCTTTGGAGCGTGTCCTCTTCTACAGACAAAACATTTGTTGATAATCTTCCGAACCAGGGAACGAGCAAAACAGATCCAAACTCTTTGGCATAATATATTCAAGGTATGCTCTTGACCAATATGGGCATTACTACAATGGACGTACCTTGCTAACAGCTCCGATACCCAATGTTGTTTTGGTAGGATTGGTGGAAACTTGGCATTGTAGCTTATATGAGCGTATTCTAATCTGCTTCCCACTCGAATAATATTGTTCTCACCAATAAAAGGATTGATCTTCGCGATGCTGCTTGATATCTTTACTTTCCCCGATTTGCTGAGGGCATTGCATTCTTCTGAAAACACTTGCTGCTGGATCATTCTCATGATGTCATTCTCTGCATTTTCTAACTCAGGAATGGTGGGTTTTCCGAAAGGACATATGTAAGAGCGATGAAGGCAACGACTCAAGAGAAACTTAAATCTCGTCAGCCACACGATCTTTGCATTGAGCACATTCCATGATGAATATCTTTCTAATAGTTCGTATATAGCTGGTCTTTTTACTTCAACCACTACATTGGATTGGAATTTCAGGATCTTCTTCTTCTATATCTTTCCGTAGATTTATCTGTGGTCAACCCGATTCAGGACCTTTTAAAAATGACGGACCAACCAACCACCGACAGTCAAATGTCATTTCCGATGGTTTCAGTCTACGAGAGGCGTCATCACTCGGATTCTCTTTACTTGGGCAATATCTCCACTGTTGCACTTCGGATTTTTCTCTGATTTCGGCTGTACGATTACCAACATATACAGTAAATCTTTTATCTTTATTCTGAATGTATTTCAGCACAACTTCTGAATCGGTCCAGTAGCAAATCTTGCTGAATGTTATTTCAATTTCACGCTGTATTATCTCGCTGATTCGAACAAATAATACCGCTGCTTGTAACTCTAGGCGTGGATATCTTTCGCAATGGTGCGGTGCGAGATTTACCAAATACAAGTGAATACGTCACTCTTCCATCGATAAACTCAGTTCGAAGATACGATGCAGATCCGTAACCAATTTCACTGGCGTCAGAAAAGTTGTGAAGTTGGACTTCCTTGACGCACTTTGTCATATCACAATCCTTAACCTTGTTGGTAACAGCTACGGTGGTCTTGTAACAACGTGGAATCTTGATTTTTGAAAGGACTGAAAGATCATTCTTCCACCGTCTCCAGTCTCCTAATTCGGCTTCAGCAAGTTGCTGATCCCAATCAACTTTCTTTTGCCAAGGTTTCTGTAGTAGTGACTTAGCTAACAATGTTACTGGCGCAGCGAATCCCATTGGATCATACAATGAAGCGATGGTCGACAAGATTCCCCTCTTCGTCTCTGGTTTATCTACGTCGATCACCTTGAATTCAAATGCGTCTTCTTCAACGTTCCACTGAAGTCCGAGAGCTCTTAATATCGGTAAGTTATCTAGGTCTAAATTCAACATTGGATTTGCTCGCTCTGGCTCCGGTATAGAAGCTAGGACCTCCTTGCTTGAACTTATCCATTTAGTTAAATGGATACTTCTGAGAAGTTTCATTAACTCGCGGGGGAGTTGCTTCGCATCTTTAACGTTGGGAAGTGATTTCAATAAATCGTCCACGTAGAAATCTTTTCCCATGGCATTCACTGCTGCTTCACTGAAGTCACAAGCGTTATCTCTCGCCGTTTTCTTCAATGCGTAGTTGGCAATAGACGGGGAATCTTTAGCTCCGAATATATGAACGTTCATATGGTATTCTTCTGGATCATCTAAGTTGTTTGAGGACCAAAGGAACCTCGACGATTCTCGATCTTCTTCGGGGACTTTCACCTGGTGGAACATTTCTTGGATGTCAGCTGCAATAGCTACTTCTTCTTTGCGAAACCTCAATAGCACTTCGATTATCTCGTTTAGCCAAGTTAGGCCCATGGAGAAGTTCGTCATTTAATGTTCCTTTGCATTTAGCTGCTGCATCATATACTATGCGGATTTTGCAGGGGTGGTGAGGGAGATACCAAGTTCGCTTGGAAAAGTTTGTTTCTTCAGGTTGTAATTTGCTTGCGTAGCCTTTCTCAACGTATTCTTCTATTTTGATTTGATATTTCGTATGTAACTCTTTGTCTTTCTTGAGGCGATTTTGGAGGTGTCGAAAACGCTTGAGCGCAACATCTCGGTTGTTTGGTAGTTGAGAATCCTCAGTTTTCCACAACATACCAATTTCATAGTGTCCATTGACAATCACTGATTATTCTTCCATCATCTTTTCTGCTTTCTTATCTTCGACGGACATGGCCTTCTTGATACTCGTTACCACACCAAGATCATCTTCATAGAAAAACCGATTCACGTCATCCTTAAAAGCTATATCTTCCACATCGGCGTTTGAACGCTGCAAAAGATGGACGTCAACTTGACTTGTCTGAGGCCGATTTGTTGGTCCCATCAAGGCCCATCTCAACTTGTATTTGAATCCCCAAGGCTCCTCCACGCCACCTGCTCTGATTTCGTGAGTTATGAAAACCTCGGGATTATCAGCACCAATCAGAACGAGAATGTCCTCCAATTCAACTTCTGGGAAGTCAATGTCTGACAGGTGTTTCCATGCTCGTACGTCATTCCTTGTCGGTGCGGCTTTCAGCTGCACGTCTAAACTGTCCGTAACGATTACGTCTCTGGCTAATAATCTCGAACCGTGGCTAGCTTGGTTTTCTGATTCCAAGACGACATTAACTTTTCTGTTTCAATTGAGATTGTTCCAGTCAACGACTTCACTGACAGTGTACCTCTCGAACCCTTCAAATTAAGTTTCTTTGCTAAGTTGGCATGGATAAACGAGGCTTCGCTTGCTTGATCTAACAGGGCATAGGTAGTTATCTCTCGACCGTCAGCACCATGAACCTTAACTGCTACTACTAGTAGCGCTGTCGTGCCTCGACTCACTTGTGGAAGGATATTCGCAGCGTTCGTCTGAACGGTGGCATCGCGTTTTGTCACTTCGTCGACTTTGGATTTTTTACCTTTATACTGGCCAAATGCAACAGCTCATGGTGTCTTCTGTTACAACTCTCAACTTGACATCTGCCTTCCTTGCAAAATCTCTTATAATGTCCGGTTGAAAGACATTGGAAACATAACTTGGACTCGAGAACAACCTTTCTTCTCTCTACCGTTGGCATATGGAGGAATTTCTTGCACACCTGCAGGTTAATTATGATCTCCTCGACAAACATGGCATACTAGAGCTCTTTTTTCGTATGCAGAACTAGGTCGTTTGAATCCATACTGAGTTGCGAAACTTGAAATGGGCTCTTTTCTTCCTTCTCCGTGCGATTGGCATTATCTTTTTCCGAATCTTTTAAGTTCCCATATAGTTGGTTATTCCCATATTGTGCTCTCTTTTAAAGGAATTCTGTTAAGTCTCGAAAATTCGGTGGCGAACCTCTTTCCCTTAATATGACACTGGCACGATCTCTCCATCTAGATTGATTGTAGTACGCTAAACGAGCCACAATCTTTCGCATATGATCAGTGTTGATTTTATTAAGACTTTTCATCGATTCGAGGGTCTTTAAGACAGACTGACATTTATCAGCTAACTTCTGAAGGCTTTCTCCATCGCCGTTCATAACGCTTGGACCCTTCACAATTGATACGATAAATACGTCAACAATCATTTAAGGTTGCCCAAAACGAGTTTTCAATACACTCAAGGCTTATAACAAGGCTCCAGATCCCATTCCTTCATACCTCTAGACAACCTCTTAAGGGCATGTTTATATGATGCCAGGCGGGGCGGGATGCTTACCGAGATCCCGCTCGTAATACAAATTCTAAAGAGTGTTTATAAGATCCCGCCACTTATCCCGCCTAGACGGGATCTCGGCAACAGATGCCGGGATCCCGCCTAAGCGAGATGAAAAATTCCCATATAAACGCTTCATCCGCTTAGCCGGGACGAAAAATTCCCATGTAAACACTTCATCCCGGCTAGGCGGGATGAACTTTTCCCTTTTGAGCATGCGTAAATGCCTTTATTGCAACAAAAATATGACGTCAAGCTTCATCCCGGTAATGTATTTTGTCCATATAAACACTAGGCGAGTTTCCCATCTAGGCGGGACGAAAACGTCCCGTCTAGGCGGGATCATATAAACAGGCCCTAAATATTGCATCAAACGGCTAAGCTTCTTGCTCTCTTGAATTGGCTGGGAAAGGCACTTGTCGCGAAACCGAGTAACGACTCTTAGATAATCTTTCGGGTCTCCCGTAAACTTCGTTATTTCTATTGATGGTGTATGTGATAGATTAGCAAGCGCTTCGGCCAAGTTGTTGTATTGTATTCGAATCCGTATATCTATCGCTAATGTCAATTATACGCGATTATAGTTTTAACATTTTGCTTTGGCTCGTCGAAGTGGAACTGACCTTTTGTTCCCGAAGACGTAAATTTGGCCGGCGAAGTGTAACGATATTCAAATTTAGGCCTTCAGTGCGTTCATTAAAATCTGCATGCTAGTATAATCTCTCATCTGCATACAATCTTCGTTCTTCTTCGACAGCATACCGTTCTTCTAGCTTAGCAATCTCAATGTCATCTTCTGACTTCTGCTCATGTTCTATGACTATGGCTTGACGCATTTCTAACTTAAGACGTTCGACGTCTTTCTCAACACTTTCGACTTTGTCGATCACGTAGCTGTTTCAGATATAGCTCAGCTTTTTCTGGCTTTAATCGCATCTCACGCGATTTCGAGCTTGCTATTGATTTTGCAGACGACAACGAATTAGACGAGCTTAAACTAGCATTACTTCTAGTCTCAAGTTCGACTGGTAGTTTTTCCCCTATCGTGAGATTGTAAATATTGACTAACTTTGTTTAATAGCTCTGTCTTTCTAGCGAACTGCTACTTATATGCATGCATAGCACTCGCTACGGTTGATGGGTCACAATCGGCAAACAACAAAACTTCATTATGTACTAGATTAAACCGTTCCGACTGTCTATTAAATAGCTCTAAGAGTTCCTTTACAGAATCCACATTATAAGTATCATATGAAAGAACACTTATCATATTATTCAGCTCTGTTGATTAAGTGTCCTTGATGTCCAATTCTTGACCTCTGTAACTTCAACATTCGTTCGGCGTTCACGGCGTCTTGGTCTGAGCGAATATTAGGCCTTGCATGCGTTTGCATTATACTGGTCTATGCCAGATTATGGTTAGAATTATTTCCAGAACAGCTAGTTTAGCTGGAATTATTTCCAGAACAGCTATAGTTTGTCAAACGTTGCGCAACGAAAACATGCCATGAAGTGCATGAACAATATCTCTATAATGTGAAGATCGAAAAATGTGAAAGTACGTATACTTACTCCATTTGTCCAGGTTACCAGCAATAGCACAAGTATGATAAAGTGCACCCCACTACCAGTCTTCATGACTGCATCCTATACAGTATCTAATGAGCACCGTCTGTGAAGCAATCTTAAAAAGGTCATTGAGAACAAAACGTCTTTAAAATATTGTAGACTTCCTATGTGACAAAAAGATCTTTAATCGAAAACACTGTGGTCCAAAATAACCGAAATGGTCAGGTGTCACGTCATCTCGCGCCATTGTGCTTGTTGTAATCCTTTGATGTGGACATGATGTCACTGTGTGTCATTGGTTGATTCTGGAGTTAGTGATTGGATTAATTCACTATTTCCTTATTTGTTTGAACAGTTGATCGTATTTATGAACAGTTTTATGATCTCTGAGACGAGTAGACCAGGCAACCAATAGAGTCTTGCGTCTCAATAAAAATAAAAAATGTCACTAAAAATACAATTCTTTTGTTTGTCTGGTGACCAACTGTGTGTTCAAAGGTTGCTCACTTAATTTACCGCAGGTCAAACACTACGGCTCAATTAAACAAATGAGATAATTAAAGCGATCATCAAGTTTCTTTCAAAACACTAGTTTCGAATCCGAAACATAACCTTGACTGACAAAAGTCGACCTAGGATGATCTGACACTCACGGCTTATTAATATTATTTAGTGCCTACGAGAAAAATTCATAATTTACAAATGTGCATGCTTGCAAAAATGCATCGCATTTAGGTTTTGGGAGTTCAATATTGTTAAAATGTCAGGATTTTAACAACATTTTAAAATGTGCCTCAGTGCAAACTTTCAAAACGTGCCTGCGAGCAGCGCTCGCTTGCTCGCGCATTTCAATGATGCCTGCTAACGCCACGCATATAACCATTACACTAAATGACTAAATCCTCATCAAAATTTAATTCAAAACCGGTCGTAACCCTATAACACTAGACACACGGTAAACCACAACCCTAATATTAATTAACCCTATCCCAAACTATGACTTATTGTTTAAAATATACACATCCTACGAGACAAGTTAAAAAACCATTTTTTACCAAAACTAAAAACTATTATATCTACATTTTCCAAAAAATCATTATTACAACAATTGAAGTAGAAAAATAATAATCTCTAAATTTAGATTTAATTCAAAGTACGTGTTCATATCTAACACTACGATAGTGAACGTATTCCCACGTTTATCATAGTTGGTACAGGGTTCCCACTAGAATTTTTGGTGAGCAGGCCTTTTTGAAACACGTATAGTAGGCGGCTACTGCGGCTGAAGGTGTGAGAAATAACCAGCGATTGTCGAAAATCGCCTGGTGCCGGCTTCTATTGGGAACTCTGTGGTAATAATTCTAAATACAATACTGTACTTCTTTTCAACTTTATAGTTTTTATAGAGCAACCTATAGTATGGAAAACTAACTGTCTGTATTACTGATCACTGTGCAATAAATATTTCTCACATATCACATATTATATTTCATTTACATGAAATATAAGAAAGACGTAAAACACCTCTTTGACTCTTTCAAAGAAAATGGCCTGATCCATAATTACTTGGCACCCAATTTTCCTTTCAACTTCCGTAAAACCCTTCACCACTGACTGTATTTGACAAAAAAGCGTTCAATTGCATGATGTTAATAAAAAATGATTACTTATTTCGAAGGACAAAGTACGAAGGTATTCTTCTACAATTATCTTTTTGGCTTTTACCATACGAAATGTAGTTTTTAGGATTTTTTTAACAGTTGGTCTTCTTACGCGATTTTTTTCGTGATAGGCAAGTTTTAAACATTGCTTTTTTCCCTCCTTTACGAGTTGTATCGATATGTCTTCGTTCGGATAATGAATATACTATTATGTATTTTGTATACATTCAACCGATATACAAACAGTATACATAAGTGCAGTGCAATTTCAAAGGGACTTCCTGTTTCTAAAGATATCATGCACCCACGCTCGCTAAAAATTTTAATGATTCAAAGTTTGTGAGTTCACGGCAACCAGGTATATCAGTCGTGTTTTTGCTCGCTACTCTGTTTTTTATAAATGAATGCAAAGCCCAGTCGAATTGGATTCACGACCCAACGTTTCGACACTCCAGTCTAGTAGTGTCTTGCATCAGGGGTGATCTGGAGTCGCAAGCGTGCATCTACAAGCGTGGTATATAAATACGAGTAATCATGCTATGAATAGCAGGGCCAGGGTGAAAAATAAATCATTTAAATATATTTGTAGGCTGTTTGGTGCGTGTTACAATTGTACTGGCGATTTGTTTCTTAACACTACGTTTAAATCCTGAAATAGAAGTACAAAGTTTTAGATCATTGTTCAACGAATTCCAGGGGCTAACAGCCTAATTAAATAAACCATCACAAAATAAAATTCTAAAATAATTACCAAGTCTGAGAACAAACGTTCCATCCATGGCTTGTCCATGGCTCTGGCATGCATTATGACGCATGGGCATCGATTTTCATCATACAATTACGATTCCCACCTAGTTCATGGCTACCAGAAATTCAGATTTATGGCTACCAGAATGCTTAACGCCATCTTTTTATGTCAAGACAGGACAGCATATATTTCATTTAAACCCATAGGCCATAAATTCACTGTATACATCAATGAATTAAGAAGAAAAACTCATTGCTCATTTATGGAAGTTGCCGGCTATAGTGCTGTGAAAACGCCGGTGGCAGCCGGTAGCCGGTTTCTATTTTAAACTCTAAATATGACGGTGCTTATTTGCCACAAGAAAATGTACACTTTGTTAGCAGGTGACGTCATCATGAGTACATAAGAAGCCACGTTGCGACTTCAGATCACTCTTGATGAAAACACTAGACTGGAGTGTCGAAACGTTGGGTCGTGAATGCAACTCGACTGGATTTTGCATTCATATATAAAAATCAGAGTTATAGCGGGTGAAAACATGAATTTTAATTATACTAAAACTATGACAAACAAACCTTTTTCGCCAAATATACACGGTGCTTTTCAGCGAGCAGTGAGTTTTAAATGTACAGGGTGTGCAAAATGCAATTATAGCTATGTTCTAGGCACAGCTATACAATTATTCGTGGGCATCGAAAATTCAATCTCAGAGATGAATTTTGTGTTATGGCTGTTTAAAGGTATCATCGAATCTTTTTATACTTCACACAACTGGTGCTGAGGCACGATTCAATGATCCCCAGACTTAAAGCAGTCATAACATTGGTTCTACTAGATCAATTTTAATATTCTAAGTGTCAAAATTCATCTCTTAGATTGCAATTTCGATGCCCACTAATAAATAATTACTGTACAGTAGCTGTGTAAAAATCTGGAACACAGCTTTTGCACTTTTGTAGAGACCATGTACTGAAATAACTGCGAGAACTGAATGTCCGGTAAAGTATTCAGCCAGATTTGATATATTATAATTAGTCCAGGTCATATATTATACACTTACAAATACCGAACGGCGAACAATGGAATCAACACATGACTAAACAGTGTGAAAAACTTATACCTATTATAAAAATCTATAACATATATACGTATAACTAGAATAGTCAATCATTCAATTTAAATACAACTATAAGTATAATACCACGCTTAATATTTATAACCTAACATTGAACCATCTAAATTGAACTTAGTGTCCTAACCATCAAAATTGAACTTAGTGTCTCTGTGTATGAATAAACTTCTATCAAATATACAATTTGTATTTAACCCTATCACCAGTATGGAATGAAATGCATGTATATAGTGGCAGCAATTCCTTTACATTGCCGTCTACGTGTCTGACACTGCAGCCCTCTTCTCAGCTTCAATATAGAACTGTCATAACAACACACCCTGTTGTGCCCTGCGGCATAGATTTGAGATGTAAGAAAATAGAGTGTACAGTTGAACAGTATACGATAAATGTACATCTTCGTATCTATAACGACTGCCTATTCTTGTACTATCAATTCTTCAGGTCTACATTTTCGTAATACTTATCGTTCCTCTTTTTCTTCTCGCCATTCTCTTCCTTGGGAGAATCTAAAAAGACGTCCTCGTATTGACCAGTAGGAGCCTTGGCCTTATCGTTAGCTGAAGATACCATAGGAGTGACATTTTCATACCGCTGCTTTGGTTGTGCTGTATCATTAGTTTCCTTCAGATTTTCTGGGGTGACGTTTTCATACGGTCTGCTAAGCGGCTTATCACTAGGAAGGTCAACACGTTCATAACCAGCATCTCGCCGAGGGTTGTTATTTGTCTTTCGTGGAGATGTTGTACTCGGTTCGCTAAAAGAAAAAGAAAATTCTATTACTACAGTATCTAGAATTCTACTACTATGGACTTAAATCTAATACATCACTCACAGTCAGGAAAGAGGTGCCATGTATACAGGGTATATAAAAAAAACTGAACAGATTTGAAATTGCTCTCAATTTCGCAAAAAAACTACTAGTATTCAGTTTTTTACATATATAGTTTCTTTGGGTACTTATAATGTAGAATGAAAAAAATTCTCGAACTCAAATTTTGTAAACCGGGCAACAAAATAAAAATGGCTTGCGCACAATATCTAAAAGCTTTAAAGTGCATATGACATGAAATTTCTTATTTTCTTAAATGAAAGAACTCTTTAAGCTGTAGTGTAACTTATTTTTTAGTTTCTTGTTTTTATGGTTTGTTCCCGAGATATTTCAATTTGTTTGATATGTAAATGAGTGTGAATATGTCCGCTAATTTATGACGTCATGTTGGTTGCAAGCTCTTCAAAATGGTCGAATATCACTGCTATCATCCAAGATGATAATTTCAAACTTCACTCGCTAGTAAATGTGATGAAACACTGTAGAAAAACATGAACAGATATCTACAGTTTTTAGAGTTAATAGATTTATAACCAGTGTAAGTTGAGCTTGCAACCAACGTGACGTCATAAATTAGCGGACATATTCACACTCATTTACATATCAAACAAACTGAAATATCTCGGGAACAAACCATGAAAACAAGAAACTGAAAAATAAGTTACACTACAGCTTAAAGAGTTCTTTCGTTTAAGAAAATAAGAAATTTCATGTCATATGCACTTTAATCGTATTTTGAGTTAATGGGTGAAAAATGTTTTGTGTGCTTCATTGCTGCACGAAATTTCAGAAAATTTGCTTCAGTTTAAGTCCTTTAAGGAGACGCTTGCTAAGCGTTTACTCCAGCTAAAGGATTTGCAAAATATCTGCGTATTCAGCGTATTCGCATCACGATTTTATACATTTTACATCTTAGCTTACTCTTTTAAAGTGCATTATTTACGAGTTAACTGAGCGAGCTCCTTGTGGCGTAGTGGTTTAGGCGCCCGCTTGCGAAGCGTGGCCTCCCGGGCTCACGCACCGTAAGCAACAGTTTTATTCCCAAGCCAAAAATTTTTTTCTTCAACTTCTTTTGAGTATGATTTTAAGCTTAGGTCTTAGGATTAGGAGTTAGGGTTGTGTGTGGGGTGGGTTTAATTTTTTTAAGAGAATATTTTTAACACTTCAGGACTAAATTTCCCGACTGCCGGGCACACTGCCCGACTGCCACATGTAGTCGTAGATGTAGACTAGTATTTCGATTCCGATGGAATTAAGTTTTATAGTTTAGATACATGTGATGGATATTTTGAATATAAACTAAATGGAACACACAAAATATGCGTACAGTCGATTAGTTTTGATCGAGTACACCGAATATGGGTACAGCCGTTTAAGTTTTGATCAAGTACGCTTAGAAAGCTTAGAAAGCGTACCGCAGCCGTTTGCCCGTTTTAATACTTTTGATCGAGTATGCTTAGAAAGCGTATAGCCGTTTACTTTTTGATCGAGTACGCGTAGGAAGCATACATTGACAAATACTTGATCGAGTACGCATATTAAAATCCACTATTATTATACTTTTGTATAAAGAATACTGAGTACAGTCCTCAGAGAGGACTAAAATAAAATTATTAATAAAAACTTAAGTTTATTGTTACTTTGGATTGTTGACAACCTAGAAACATGTTTACGTATTTCTTTAAGTGTTTTTTTTTTTCGAAGGAAACTGAGACTAAAATAGCAATTTACGCATGACTTGATCAACATCTAAATTCAAGCATCGAAATAGTAATGCACAGTGAATAGTATAAAAATTACACTATACGGCAAAACATTGCCGTCGTTGCCGCAATAATCCACGGCATTTTGTTCTCCCTCTACGGCAATTGCCGCGATAAAATTCAAGCCCTGCTCCTGACACAGAGGTTCGGAAGTCAGAAGTATTTTTCCCTTTGTGTTGTGGTCAAGTCCACAACTTCGAGTCCAAGTCCGAGACATTCAAGTCCGAGTACGAGTCCAAGTCGCTTAGCAAAATTTCAAGTCCAAAATTTGCGAGTCCAAGTCTTAAATATTTCGAGTCCAAGTCAAAAATGATAAAGTATAATCATATTTCCACAATCCACAGGCACTTAATGCATTTTTGCAGAAGTCACGATGTAATCAATTCAAACTAATATGGTGGTGGCAAACAGATCAGACTTTTATCTAATTAAGTTGAACAATTTATCTAATTAAGTTAAGTTGTTGTTTTTCTTGTTTATTTTTTGGGTTTTTGTTTTTTTTGGGTTTTTTTCTAACTATGAAGTATAATTATATATAATCCATTTGCAAATATTTTATAGTTTTTAAATAAGCATAGTATAGTTTACCATGCATGTACAGTATAATATAGATATATATTACAGGACCTCCCTGAAAAACACTTCGGTGAGTGGAGCTTCCTGAATAAATATTATTATTATTATTATTATTATTATTATTATTATTACCACATGTTAAACGTCAGGAAGAAACGTCTGTGTTTTATAAACGAAAATACGACTTTATACTACTTTGTTGTTGTTGTTGAAATTCCTGCACAAAATCTAGTTTGCTGTGTAAACGAGACAAATTCGAACAGATGAACTCAGAAAGGCAATAGTTTAAACGATTTTGTGAAACTC
>CACRXK020001031.1:0-61916 GCA_902702795.2 Paramuricea clavata | reverse complement strand
TCTGGGTGAATTAAGGTTGGGTTACTTGGTGTAGGATCTTGGGTTGAATTAACATTGTCCTGTTCGTTTATTGTTTCATTATTGACATTAACTTCAGAGGAAATTTCACCTACCTCTGTTATTTCTACTTGCGGGGTATTTTGACCAGGTATAGATATATCGTGAATAGGTACTTTTCCCGTATCGTCGATTTTCTTCGCAAAAAACTTGGATATTTGTTTTTTAACATCAAGAACTCGTGAATTTAATTCCTCGGATACTTCAATCTCGTTTTCTATTTCTTTAACTTCGCATAACTGTAAGATTTCTTCGTCGAATTTCTTTACCACTTGTAATTTTTCCTCAAGAAGATCGTGCAACGTGTTTAAACGATCCTTCGTATTTTCGTCGATATTTTCTCCATTTGCCAATAATTCCTTCGCTTCGTTACTGTATTTCGTTATAACTGCTCTGTTCCCACGACGGGTAGCCTTTTTCCTTTCTAATTGATCGGTCATAGCGCTAAAACATAACTTTTTCGATAAACTAAAGGGCACGTTGCCGTGACGTTGGGCGCCATGTTTGAAACTTTATATATTTCTAATATTATTACATGAAGTATTACGATAACAAATAAATTTAAAGTAATGTTGCGTAATCTGTCACACCATCACTTCTCTGTCATAAGTTGGATATGAACGTTCTCGTTTGGTCAATGCACGACTGAAATATGCAACCGGATGTAATTGTCCTTGTGCATCTTCTTGTGATAGTTCACCACCCAGACCCACTTTACTTGCATCCGTGGTAACAACAAAGGGTCGAGTGGGGTCAGGATGGGCTAATACTGGAGCTTTAACCAACTCATGTCTTAGTGTATTGAATGCATCATCTTGCTCCTTACCCCAAGTGAATGTGACATCTTTCTCCAAAAGCCATGTTAATGGTCGAGCAATTGTACTAAAATCCTTGATAAACTTCCGATACCACCCAACTGCACCCAAAAACATTTGCACCTCTTTAAGACAAGTTGGTGCAACCCATGCACGAATTGCCTTTACTTTATGTTCCTCTGGCTGCACACCCTTGTTGCAAACTTTGTGTCCAAGAAATTTCACTTCTTTCATTGCGAAAGCACATTTCTTAGCTTTAACTCGTAATCCATGCTGTCGCAATGCATCAAATACTCCCTGGAGATTTACTAAATGTTCCTCAAACGTTTTGCTAATAATACAGATATCATCCATGTACAATGCCAACCGATGTGGTGGAATGTGTCCTAGAACCTTCTGCATCAACCGAGAAAAAGTTTCCGGACTTCCTTTTAAACCATATGGCATTCTTGTCCATTCCCAAAACCCAGTAGGTGATCGAAATGCTGTCTTTGGTCGATCTTCCTTGGCCAGTGGGACCTGCAAATAACCTTGGGCCAAGTCAATAACACTAAAATAGTTAGCACCTGATAGATTGTCTAGAACCTCTTGCAAATTTCCAGTTGGATATGGGTCATTCTGGGTAATTTTGTTAAGTGGTCTGTAGTCTACACACAATCGAACTGTTTTATCTGGTTTCAATACAGGTACAATTGGAAATGCCCAAGGGGACTTAGAGGGTGTCAAATGTCCCGACTTTACATGGTTTCCTACTGCTTCATTAATTTTTTGTGTTAACCCCAGGTTGTGTCGTCTGGGGTGGCACACAATTGGATCAGATACGGCTGTGGGTATTGTGTGCTCTATTGTTGTGGTGAACCCACTGTTTCCTGGGTAGTCGAAAACTTGTGTATTTTTTCGAATTAAAACTTCTAGGTTTTCTCTTTGTTGTGTTGTCAATTGTTCACCAACTGATACTTCTGGGACTGGGTCATATTGTGATGATGGATTATTTCCCCCCATATTTGACTCTGAAATATGTGCTATGTTGTGGGTACTTGGCAGTTCCTGAATTGTGGCCGCAGTTTGTTCTGTATAAACTCTGATTGATTTATCAGTAGTATTCAGTACGCATATGGGGATTTTATTTTCATCGTTCATCATTTCTGCCGAAATCTTTATCGGGGCTGTAAGAAGCCAAGTTCTCTGCTGAAAATGTTCCGTACCTTCGATATACGAATCTCTAGTAAATTTTTCATTCTTATTTTCCAATTTACCCCAAATGAATATTTCTTCAAATGGCTTAATATCACGACTTTCCGCAACTCGTATGTGGCAACACTTTAGTATTTCCTGAGGGGTATCTACTTCCGGTTGTAACACGGGTTGGGCCCCATCTATTGTTGCCAATTTTTTTCTTGTGTTCAACGATACACCCAATTTTCCCAAAGAGTCCAAGCCCAGAATCCCGTTTTGAACACCACTTACCACAAAAAAACTCAATATACAACTATTTGTCCCTACCGTAACTGATGTTTGAACCACACCTCTGCATTCTGCGTGTGTCCCATTAGCCATCTTTACGTGACGTGTAGTTGGTTGAATTTTCATGTAATGTTCTTGTGCTAACGCCGTTGGAATAACTGAAACCTCTGCTCCAGAATCACAAATAAACTCATGCTTGAACTCTCTGCTTCCAGACTGAACCACTGTACCAGTTAGTGTAATAAATTTCTTCGCGGCTGAGAACGAATTTATTTTTGCTGACGATTGTTCCCAGCCGCCTTGGAGTTTAAAGACGGCGAAGGGCGAGGGCTTGGAGCATGGCAAGATGGTGCTGTATGGCCCTTTTGCCAGCAGCGTTGACAAAGATCTTTAAATGGACAGTCTTTCCGAAAATGTTCAGGCGACTGGCAGTGGAAACACGCTTGATTTTTACCGGTTTTTCCACTCCTAGGTTTTGGCGGGAAATTTCTCTTTCCAACGAACCCGACCGTACGTTTTGTTTCGTCCTCCGTTTCCCAACTTCCATCGTTTTCTTTGGATAGGGCGGCTGCTACCTCTTCTCTGATTATCTTCTTAACGATATTTCGTCTGCTTCCCCTGTCGTTTTGAAATTGTTTACTTCGAGGTTTACTTTTGGCGCTGTTGTTTTATAAATTAGCTCGAGCCGATCTAATTCTTCAGAAAGTTGTGTTAAATTTAAATCTCGATGTTTACTGTCGCTCTTTATCTTTCGACTCATTGCATTGTCAATAGCTCCCAAAAAGGTATCATGTAACATTTGTTCCTTTGTTTTCTTTGCCGATCCGTGTGTTGACGCGCATAACTCCGGATAAGCCTTCGCCATCAACTTTTCGATTCTCCACGCTAACTGTGCTGGTGTTTCACCGCCTTTTCGCCTTAAACCTCGTAATTCGTCGACAGCTTTCTCATGGTCGATCGATTCTTTGTCGAATTCCTTCCTTAAAGCGGCTTTAACTTCTTTTGGGTCATCTTGAAGTTCATCGTCTAATCTCGCAATACATAGAAACGCCGCCCCCTCGAGTTTACTCGCTATGGCGTGAGCTTCTTGTTTATCTTCAAATTTCTTTGTAGAACAATAGAACTTCATTTTCATAAGCCACAAATCTACATCTCCCGTACCGTCATAACAGGCTTGTTTTATTTCTGCCATTTCCGACAATTTAAAGCGAGAATCACCGCTGCCACCACTGTAAATTTATATATTGTATTACTCCGAACACATGTACAACAATAGTCTTAGTCTTCAAGTTAATTAAAAAGCCCGAAGGTCCATGCCTAATAGCCTGCAAACAGACTTGCTATTTACGAGTATCTATTTCAATGTACTATAAATGTCAATATATCACAGTACCTTGGAGTACCTTAGGGTACCTTGGCCTATCTTAGGGTAATTTGGCCTACCTTAGGGTACATTGGCCTACCTTAGGGTAACTTAGCCTACCTTAGTGTACCTTGGAGTACCTTAGGTACCTTGGACTACCTTAGGGTACCTTAGCCTACCTTAGGGTACCTTAGCCTATCTTAGCGTGCCTCAGAGTACCTTACTCTACCTTACGGTACCTTGGCCTACCTTAGTAAACCTTAGCCTACCTTAGTCTACCCTAGGGTACCTTGGCCTACCTTAGGGTACCTTGGCCTACCTTAGGGTACCTTGGCCTACCTTAGCCTATGGTACCTTAGCCTACTTTATGGTACCTTAGGCTACCTTAGGGTACCTTGACCTACCTTAGGGTACCTTAGCCTACCTTAGGGTGCCTCAGAGTACCTTACTCTACCTTACGGTACCTTGGCCTACCTTAGTAAACCTTAGCCTACCTTAGTCTACCCTAGGGTACCTTGGCCTACCTTAGGGTACCTTGGCCTACCTTAGGGTACCTTGGCCTACCTTAGCCTATGGTACCTTAGCCTACTTTATGGTACCTTAGGCTACCTTAGGGTACCTTGACCTACCTTAGGGTACCTTAGCCTACCTTAGGGTGCCTCAGAGTACCTTACTCTACCTTACGGTACCTTGGCCTACCTTAGTAAACCTTAGCCTACCTTAGTCTACCCTAGGGTACCTTGGCCTACCTTAGGGTACCTTGGCCTACCTTAGGGTACCTTGGCCTACCTTAGCCTATGGTACCTTAGCCTACTTTATGGTACCTTAGGCTACCTTAGGGTACCTTGACCTACCTTAGGGTACCTTAGCCTACCTTAGGGTGCCTCAGAGTACCTTACTCTACCTTACGGTACCTTGGCCTACCTTAGTAAACCTTAGCCTACCTTAGTCTACCCTAGGGTACCTTGGCCTACCTTAGGGTACCTTGGCCTACCTTAGGGTACCTTGGCCTACCTTAGCCTATGGTACCTTAGCCTACTTTATGGTACCTTAGGCTACCTTAGGGTACCTTGACCTACCTTAGGGTACCTTAGCCTACCTTAGGGTGCCTCAGAGTACCTTACTCTACCTTAGGGTACCTTACCGTACCTTAGCCTACCTTGGTCTACCTTAGGGTACCTTGGCCTACCGTAGGGTACCTTGGCCTACCTTAGACCTTAGGGTACCTTGGCCTACCTTAGAGTACCTTAGCGTGTTTTAACTTATCTTGCAGTACCTTATAATACCTTGGCCTTCCTTAGGGTACCTTAGCCTACCTTAGGGTACCTTAGCGTATCTTAGGGTACCTTATTTTTACGATAATTCATGATAAATAAAAGGTGGTAATCTGGTGATTACTTTAGAACCGATTTAGTGTCATTAATATCAGCTTCCGCTTTTCCATTACTTTGCGACCAATAAGGGAAAGAAGTTGTGTGCTCAAACCCATACGACTACGTGTGAAGATCTGGTATTCTCTTGACATAAATTGTGGACCGTTGTCTGGAAGACAGCGCGGATGGATACCATGTCGTGCAAAATGAGCTTTCGTGTGCCGGACTGGACTGTTGTAGATGGGGAGTCTTTGAGTTGGTCTAACTCGTAAAAGTCACCATAGTGGTCCACCGTGAAAAGATAATAGCTCCAGTTGAGCTCAAATAGATCTTGTGATACACATTGCCAGGGACACGTTGGTACCGAATGAAGGATAACATGGGCTCTGCGGTGCCTTGCTTTCCATACTTGTCACAAGTGATGCATGCAGAGCAGGTGTATTATATGTCTTTTGCCATTCCGGCGGGACAAAAACAGACTCCCGCGCATAACGAAGGGAACACTCTGGACCTCCAAGGCGATTCTTAACTAATGTCTCGGCTCTCAACGACACTGGAACGACGATGCAGGTGGACTTGAGTATGGGACCATCAGCGATGGTTAGTTCATCTCTAAATTCCAAAGAGATCGAAGTAATTGTTTAGGTAACGGCTGCTTTGTTGGAGGCCAACCATGGATAATGTGATGTTCCAGAGTCTGCATGTCTGAACACGCAGCAGTTGGTCTGTGTAATTTCTCGCGAGTCATGTCTCTTACCGAAGTAGAAACTGGATCAACCTGACTGATATGCGCGCGGAAAACTCGGAACATGTCCACACGGGGCTCTAGAGAGGGTATCTGCCAAGTAGAGGGGGGTGCCCTTTCGGTAAAAGACGGCGAAGCTATGACACTGGAAGAAGAGCGTCATTTTCTGAAGACGTTTCAGAGCTGAGGCAATATCGTTCTGGAAGATAGACTGTTGAGATGGTGGTCAGTGTGCACTGTGACGTTAGCTTTTCCCAAAAGTCACTGATCAAACTTTTTAAAGGCTTCAACAACTAGCGAGGCATTCTTTTTCTATTTGAGCATAACGCTGTTCAGTCGCGGTCAGGCTTTTAGAGCTATAACTGAGCCACCGGTTGGACGGACGTTTCGTCAAAAGTGCAGTCATTCCCTTGCCGAGAAGGCTGAAGAAGGGCTTCCCCAAGGCCGTAGTCCGAAGCGCTAGCGTCCATTTGGAGTACGACTGCTGCGTTCACATCATAGTACTTGAGGCAAGGTGCTGACGTTGCTATAGTGACTTGGCTTCATCACAGTTAGGCTTCATCAAACGCTTTCTGGTGTTGGTTAGGCCACACAAATGGCACATCGTCCTTGGTAAGGGCTCGGAATGGTTGTGTGACGCTGTTCGGCTTGGGACAGAATTTGCCCAGGTAGGTGATAGCACCCAAGGATGTAGTGCTATCTTGATTTTATCAAGCTTGGAAACTGGCTGCCGATGGACAGGAGCATGGGTAGGTTTGACGCTTGGATCAAGATCAAAGTAAACTGGTTGGCCTAGGTGTCTTACTCCTTTAATTTAGACAAAGAGGGACATTATATTGTTGAGTAATGAAGGCCATGCATGGTTAAAGCCCCATAAGGTGGCTAGACTCATTTGGTTGTATCGGGTAGAGATGGTGGTGGTCCAATCACTAAGGCGGTGATATCTTGCTTGGTCAAGGTTTATTTGCAGCCCTCAAAGTACATGTGCGAACAAAATCGGCATCAAAGGATAGTACCTCTAACTTCTTACTTGCATCAACACTTAAGAGTACTGATTGGGCAGTGTTTATGATTTGGAAGGTGAGGAAATTTCACATAGGATGATCTGGTAGCTTTGAGCTTGATTTGACCAATTGGATGAATAAATGGCTTCGCATAAGGTTGCAAAACTACATTAGATGGCTCGAAATTTGCCCATGGGATGTCGATAAGGTGCTTCACAGGAAGGGTATTGCAAGATGCAGCCGAATCAATTTGAAACGGGACTTTAATGGAATCAACAGGCTTGCCCGATTGTGGTTTTGATAGAGTCGGCAGTACAAAGTAACTGTTTCCACTTGGTTTCGGATGATGCGTGGTTGAGGTCTGTTCAGGTTGCTCTTGGTTTGAATTGACAAAACACTGCTCATGCTGAACTGCTTCTTCCGAAGGAGGGCGAGGTGGGTCTTGGTTCAGCAATCTTAGTTGGTCCTGTTTGTCCTTCCTATCTTTGGACGCCTCACTCACGCCTGCATGCAGACTTTGGCAAAGTGGCCAGTTTTGCGGCAGTAGCTACACGTTTTCCCGTATGCAGGACATAAGTTACGAGGGTGACTTTGCCACAGTACCAACAGGACTTTTAATTCATATTCGGCTTGGTCGGCCTTGCTGATAACTTGGGTAAATCCATGGACGTTGAAGTGTAGTGGACTTGCTCTTCAGTTGTCGAATGTTGGAGCATTTTACTTGTGTTATTCTGTGCCGCCTCGGCATAAAATAAAGCTTCCTCTGACTTTCTTTGACCATCCTGATAGAAAATGTCCTCGCGAAAATGGCTGAATGATTCATTAAGGCTGAACGGAAATTTGTCACGCATGAATTCATCAGCTTGAGCTAGTTCAAAGGAACAGCGGCCTGCTTCCGTACACCGAACCATAGTTTCCCACATTGCTACTTGAGTTGTTGGCGGTTGTGTCATTTTCACCCAGAAGTGGTAACGGCCTTGCATCAAATTTAAAATGCTTGCCCCTGCATAATGTTCATTGATTTTCTTATTTAAAATGCTTGCCCCTGTATCATTTTCATTGATTTTCTTGATTTTCTTGATTTTCTTGTTCATTGATTTTCTTCAACCCAAGGTTGTTGTTGATCATGATCATTTGCTGATATTTTTGGAGCAATTACATCGTCAAGCGCGTTCTATTTTGAGCTTGGTATTGCCGTCCAAAATACAGCTATTTCGAAAGGCCATTTAGCTGCGATGTAATGCTCATTCGTTTGAGTAGTTCTGTCTTTTGCGGATCTCTGCATGTATCCTTCGAGCAAACAGTAATCATCAAACCAAGTTTCCCAGTGTCTGAAATTATCTCCATTGGCCCGAATCGCTTGAACGTCCAATATTGGTTTCGTGTTCTTTGGCATTGCTCTTTTGTTGAGTTGAAAATCCAAATTTGATACAATTTGAAAAACCAATTTTTCAAAATTTAAAATGGCGGTCGAAATGTTCGCACGATTTGGCCGATTTTTGTTTGTTACTGATCATCTAACCAACGCTCAGGCGGCGAATAAAGGTATAGCCTATATTGCGATAATTCCTAGTTTCGATTTAGTTCACTCCTGACACCATGTTATGTGTGTAAATAAGCATAAAGACATTAGAGTAATCACTTTAATCATCAATCACATTAACTAACCCTATCACTGACATGACAATCAGGGACGCCCGAACGATAAAAAGGCAAAGGGGGGCAGACGCACACCAAAGGGCACCTCTATAGATCAAAAGTTCGAAATTTACCTGAATTTTTTTTTTACATTAAATTATTTTTGGGCGACCTCCCCCCCTGTCGCCGAAAAATTTCGGTCAGTGTACCATTTTAGGTGTCAAAAATTTTTTCCGGACATACCAAAATTTTTCGTGACGTGAAAAAATTTTTCCGGACATCAGAAATGTTCTCCATTTATCCGAAATTTTTTTCTAAAATCCAAAAATTTTCTAAAATTTTTGTAAATTAACCACATTCTTTTCCATATTCACACTTATTTTTGTAAATTAACTTTCTCTGGGCCTACAAATTACCTGAATCTCATGATTTTGTCCGAAAAAGCATCACTGGAAATGTGATTTATCAGGTAGTATTTTACAACTAAAAGGGCACTTCTGCCCCCCTTGCCCCCATAGCAAAAGGCAAGAGGGGCAGTTGCCCCCCTGCCCCCCAGTTCCGGGTCCCTGATGGCAATCCATTTCCCAGGAAGTCATTGGTAGCTTCCGAGTATGACGCATGACAGCAACAACAACAACAACAACAACAACAACAACAACAACAACAACAACAACAACAACAACAACAACAACAACAACAACAACAACAACAACAACAACAACAACAACAACAACAACAACAACAAAAACAACAACAACAAAAACAACAACAACAACAACAACAACAAACAAAAACAACAACAACAACAACAAACAACAACAACAACAACAACAACAACAACAACAAACAACAACAACAACAACAACAACAACAACAACAACAACAACAACAACAACAACAACAACAACAACGACAACGACAACGACAACGACAACGACAACGACAACAACAACAACAACGACAACAACAACAACAACAACAACAACAACAACAACAACAACAATAAACAACAACAAACTACCGGGTGGCCCAAAAAAAAGTACTCCTGTTTGATTCGTAATAACTTCTAAACAAGTAAAGTTTTTAAAGAGAAATAACTTGCATTAAATAGAGGAAGTACTAACTTAGATTTTGATATATTACAGTTGTATTTAACTTAATAATTCACGGAGATATTAATGTTAAAAATGGGGAGCATATTTTGGAATGTGTCTAAAATTAGCGAAAATCGGCATATCAAATATTAACTCCAGCGTTTGTTTGCTTAATGACATATTAGGCTAACTTGTATTTCAGCGAATTATCGTTACGGTTTGTAAGGGATATGGCGTAGATTTAGACATCTTACATGTAAGTCTTAGCTCATTGTTTCCTGAAATATGAACGTTCGAAATTATGCAAGTATTTAATATTAGGTCTCTGCAAACTTAAATGTACATGAAAGACTGACCATGGAAGGCAGGCGCTTAAATTTTTCGTATTCTTAAATAGCCTAATTTTTTTATGTTTTTAATGGTTTCAAACAGACTGAGTAGATTATTTCTCGGTTAGAGCAGGATGAATATTCTTTATTGAAGGAAATAATATTGCTTTTTGCAAATACACATCACCGTATCAACGCTACTATTTTGTTACGTTTTGTTCCAAAAATGTTGCATGTCTCTGTGGAGTTGCTTAATTGTTATGTCTTATGGAGTTGTATGGTTTGATTGTGTTTCATATAATTCTCAGTTTACTCCATGAACTTGCCAAGATTAAGAAACGGCAAAAGAGTTTGGGTGTTCTTCACAAGATTTCAGAACGTTGCAGAAGTTAGAAGAGCTTCACAATTCCGTTGTGACAGCATGCCCTAATTCAGAACTACGAACGATCCAATGACGATCCTTCGCGATGCAGTGGTCTCATGAAATAAGGAAACGTATTCGTGCTAGGAACACACGCGAATTTCGGACGATTGAATCTTGCTTGTATTTTGTAGATATAATAATACTTTGTTTCATAATAAACAATTTGTCAAGTGTCATTTATTTACTGGTAATAGTGCATGTTTCAGTCGGGCAAATCTTGATTAATATTTGATACGCCGATTTTTGCATATTTCAGACACATCCAGAAATATCCTCCCGAATTTAAAGATTAATATCTCCGTGAATTTTTAAGTGAAATACAACTGTAATATATCAAAGTCTAAGTTAGTCCTTCCTCTATTTGATGCAAGTTAGTTTTCTTTAAAAGCTATACTTGTTTAGATGTTATTACGAATCAAACAGGAGTACTTTTTTTTGGGCCACCCGGTATTTGCCGGTCAAACATTTCCTCCATTCGCGCTTCACGTTTTGGCACAGTCTTCACATTTTCCACAGATTCTTGTTTATATATTTAATAATTAATGTTCATATTTTTTTAACTCTTTCTGGGCAAGTGATTTTGCATTACATTAGATTCAATTTTTCTAATATAAATATCTTGGCGAGTACTTATAAAATAAGTAAATATATTTACCCCCCTTTAAAACAAAGCCCACCAATGAATTAACTATATACTTTGAAACTTCCTGAGTCTTTTGCAAGTTTAAAATTTCCTGCTGATTGACGCATTGCATGTTAAAGCATTCCATCTTTATGGATTCAATTTTATGGATTTTCTTTAAGACTTTTTTTGGGAGACTATGCCTATGGTGAAACAAAGTTTGAAAGACATAAAATAAAGCCATAAACACGAATTGTGTCGAAAGACGAACCTCATGTTTTTTAAAATAATTTGATCGTTGTGTTGGCTATGTTTAGGGCAAACTTTATCCGTGTTGTTGAGCTTTATAATATCAGTGGGATTAACAGACAATTTGATTGGCTAATGCGCGTGCATTGTGACGCAAAATGCACTGTGCTCCGTGGCACTGCCTTGCTTTAAAAAGTTATAGAGCTTTTAAAATACAAAATTTATCAGAAAGCAAAAAGGAATAGACCATTGTATATTAAGGCTTGTTTTAGGCCTGTTCTAAACGTCGCATTTTAGATGTGCTGAATGCATTCAAAACAATGTAATGCCTCATTATCCATTGTTTTGAATGCATTCGGCGCATGTAAAATACGACGTTCAGAACAGGCTTTATAAGTCATAATGAAGCTTAATGAGGTTTATCATCTCATTATCTATTGTCTTAATTGCATTACGACGCGACCAAACTTCGACGTGTAAAACAGGCCTAAGGTCTAGCTGTTTCAAACGTCGCTTCGACGTATAAAACAGGCCTACCTGTTTCAAACGTCGCACTTCTCATGTGCCGAACCCCGCATTAGAAACAATAGATAATGAGGCATTTCAGCTGATTATCTATTGTTTTTAATGCGTTCGGCAGATGGTGATAAGCGCGACGTTTTAAACAGGCCTAATTCAGTTTATAAACGTGCTAAGATAACCGTACAAGGGGATCGAGACACCTTTTGTTATCCAGTTGATTCGTTAATCGGTTCATACCTGCATGATGATTTGGGACATAGACAATCTCCAATCCAACTTAGTGTATCAATATTTTGTCATATTTAGCAAAAATGGAGCAAATTCCAGTCAAATCTATAAAAACCCTCAATATTCGAAGCGTTATATTAACTCGCAACCAAGCTGTCCAAACAACGTGAAATTTTGGATATAAACTAATTTGAGCATGACAGCCTACAATTCTAGGGTACATTTTTGCCTTCCATAAAACGACAAAACACCTCTGCATACATTCGTGACTCGTGTATCATTCGGCGTATTATTTCTAAAGAATGCTTAAACAGTATTTAGAGATGAAGTAGATATTAAAGGGTTATTAACCGGGAGCGAGGTCTGTACGGGAAAGTATTTGTCTGCATGAGGTTTTCGTACAGACCGAGCGAGACGAAGGAGCGAGGTCTGTGCGGAATGCGGAGAAACCGAAGCCGAAGGCAAATACTTTCCCGTACAGACCGAGCAAAACGAGGTTAATAAACTGTTTATTATATGGCTGCTTAAACACATTTTCTGATTTTCATATATTTGTTTGAGCGCTATAAAGGTATTTTTGAGCTATGTTTTATTTGCTTGTTTTCTTCGTTTAGATTTGGTTTCGTCACCGAATATTGTTTACGCCGCGGAAAAGCATGTTTAACAATCGCTTTAGAACTACTTTTTCGGTAACCCCCACCCCCAGAAAAAATGCTTATAAACCCAGTTTATATGATATTTGTTTAGAATATGGTATTAAAGACGTTAAATTCATCTTCAGTTATTTTTTGAAACAAGTTTTCCCGCCAAAACTTACGGTTGCCAGTAAGAGTTCAAACGGCTTGTTTTCTTAGCTTTTTCGATGAAATTTGTGTTGGTACAAGTACTTATTAATATTTCCAAGACATCTTATTCTTAAAAATGATCCAAGGATACTTTTTCTTCACATAATGACCTTATAAACGTGTAAAAACGTTTCAAATTCGAGCCTGTCAAATTGACATACGGGAAACCGGTCCGGATACGGGAAAATACGGACCACGGTCCGGATACGCATTTTACGGACCGCACGTCGACCAATCAGAATCCAGGATTCTGCAAAGCCATATACTAAAACCTTTTCTACCGTGGATCGTAATCGCCACGAGAGAAAAGATATGCAAGATTTTGATTTCTGTTTGCTATATATAGTAGCCTATCAGGCTATCAGCGAGAAATCAGTTGGGAGTCAAAACCTGTCATGTTGGCTATATATCGGGGGCCTATTATAGTATGGCAGTTAAGCGGTTTCAGCCTATTTTGTGAGTCGGATTACGGAAAAGTATCGATTTTTGTAGCGGTTTACGGTGAGGATACTATCTAGCGGTGGCGGAATTTCGCGACTTTATCACACGGTTTTCCGTTGTTAGGCAAGTTTAATCCCGGATTACGGTTAGAAATATAATTCAGTACCCTTTCATAAGGGCTCATAAGCTATCCGTCCTTCATGGCATTTTTGAGTGCTTGAATTATGCTTCGTATAGAAAATGGTCTTTATTGCTTTGTGTGGAAAACATGCCGGTCACGGTTATACAACAAAATTACGGGCGGTTGACGGAACAAGAGAAAAAAATTGCGCGGTTTGCGGAAAGACTTCCCCCCTATTAATAGGCCCCTATATCTCGTCACGCGAAAACAAATATTTTAAAGCTTAATGAAATATTCGTAAAAACACTCGTATAAACATAAAATTCGGCTACTTCCAGTGCATTTTTTAAGGATTCTTCAGTGGTGGGGCAAAACTGCCAAAGGGCCCATTTTCCTTGCCCTCCCCCAGGATAGTAGCGAGTTTACGACGCATGATTTTTTGCGACGGCGACTTCTTTGTTTCGCGACGGCCGCGCAGAATAATTTTAGTTTACGTAGTCGATTCTTTTCACGACGACGTCGCTTCCCTTAAATTTGGCGGGAATCTATGTAAAAAATCATTGTTTTTAAAATAAAATTCGGAAACGAAAATGCCAAAGTGGAGAACAGTTCGAGACCATCTTTTATACGCTCACTCCGAAAGTTTAATCGATGATGAAGAGTTTATTTTGCTTTTCGACTTATATACAGCCAAAAGTCCAGATTTGCCTTATTGGAAATACGATGAGTTTGACTTGGACAAATTAAGTGACGACGAGTGTATAACAGAATTTCGTTTTTTGAAAGGCCACATTTACATTCTAGTAGATGCTATGAAGCTACCAGAAGTTATCAAATGCTATAACGGCCTTTTGGTAGACCGAGTGGAGGCTTTGTGCATATTTTTGAAACGCTTTGCTTATCCTTGTCGATACCTGGATATGATGCCAAGATTTGGCAGACCCGTTCCTCAACTTTGCATGATCAGTAATGCTGTCATGAGCTTTTTATACACTCAATGGAACCATTTGCTTTCAACGTTTGATCAACCTTGGTTAACTTCAGACAATATAGAAGAGTTTTGTCATGCAGTGTTTCAGAAGAGTGGTGCCTTGGAAAATTGTTTTGGTTTTGTTGATGGGACAGTTCGTCCTATTTGTAAACCTGGCAAAAATCAAAGGGTTCTTTATAATGGCCACAAGAAAGTACATGCAATAAAGTTCCAATCATTGGCTGTCCCTAATGGTCTTGTGGCGAACCTCTTTGGCCCAGTTGAGGGTAAACGCCATGATAGCGCGATGCTTGCCCAGTCAGATTTATACAATAAGCTTCAACAGCTAGATCCCTTACCAAATGAAAATCCTGTTTGTATCTACGGTGACCCTGCCTATCCTCATCGACCTCAATTACAATGCCCATTCAAAGGAGCGAGAATAACTCCTGAACAACAAGAATGGAACAAAGCGATGAGCAGCGTACGCGTATCTGTAGAGTGGATTTTTGGGGACATTGTGAATTACTTCAAATTCATTGACTTTAAAAAAAACCTAAAAATTCAACTAAGTGCAGTTGGGAAAATGTATATTTGTGCACTTTACTTCATAATGCCAGATGTTGTTTTTATGGCTCAATAACCTCACAGTTTTTTGAACTAGAACCTCCATCCATAAATGAATACTTTGTGTGAAAATTAGCCACACTATGTTAAATGTTAAGTGTTTAACTTGCATAAGTTTATGTTTCAACAATACATCTACAGGAGAGTTAACCCTAATGTTTATTAAACATCATATTCCTGTTCAGAATATGAACATCACAGGGCCTCTTTTAAGGATTTGTCAGAGGAGGGGCCATCAAGAACAATGGGTCCAACTAGGTGGTGAACAAGAAAACGGTGTCTGGGGGCCCTCTCCAAGAAAATGCTTGTATTTTAAGTGTCTGGGACTAGATATTCAGCATTTTTAGAAACATTTTTTATATATTTCATCCACTAGACAAAGATTTGGCCATGGGAATACTAAAACATTCTTCTTACCTAAGTTATTATTCATCCCCTTTTTGCTTATCGTTTACACAAAAAGGACCTGAAGCCCTGTTTTGGTCCTTCCAGTGAACTGGGGGGGGGGGCAACATAGTTCACTGAAGGACCAAAACAGGGCTAGGGAGAAAAATCTCCCTCCAGTCTATGGTATTAAAAGAGGCCCTGCAAATAATGTTTTATCTAAAATAACAATAACAAGTGAACATGTAACTGGAGTATAAGAAACATAATGCAACGTTAAAAATAGTTTACTCCTTCTTAGTAATGCTCTGCATCAGTGACAGGAGAGCTGTATTTTGAAGTTGCATTTGATGCATGAGTTGTTCTTGTTGCCTTTGTTGTGCAGCAATGCTGTCAGTCAAGGCTTTAGTAAGAGCTTCCTGCTGTGAAGTAACACTATTTTGCTGTTGCTTTCTTTCTTCAGCTTCAATTTGTCTCAACCTCAATTCCTCCCTCTTAAGTTGGGCATCTACATCCGACTTCTTTTGCAAATAGGCAATTGTTTCACTACCAGTAGTCGACACTCTTCTTTTAGATTTCTCACCATCTTTACTTTCAGACTTTCTTTTTCTGCTTTCAGCCAATGTTTCCATTGACAGTTGCCTCATTTCTACTGCCTTTCCTACCTCTGCAACAGAATTTTCTTTTTGTTTCTCTTCCAATACTTTATCATCATCATCCCTACTCCTAAACAATTCAATCATCTCCTCTATGGCGATTTCTACTTCCGATGGCTCAAGAGAGATTCCGGAAGCTTTTTCCTCTTCCCTCAATCTCCTCTTCTGCTGTTTCTGGAGTAGAGTATAGTGGTCTCGAACAGATTTTTGTGTCACACCAAACATTGGAGTATTTAGATCATTTAGTGAATCACTGATCATCTCCCAAGCATGGCCCCGTTGCTGCGATCCTTTTTTATAGTTCCATGGTTGAAATAAAAACATTTCACGAATTAGTACTTCATTATGTTCATCCGTCCAGGTCATTGCTTTCTTGCTAAAATCATGAATGAACAAAATGTTAAAATAAGGCTATGAGAACATATGTATTACAAATGACTAAAATAGTCACAAAACACATAACAAGATATTGGGGCCATGCCACCTGGGGAAGGCGGTGTAACATGAAGGACCCCAACTTGAAGAAGCACTAAGAAGTGGCTCTAAGTTAAACAAGAGCCTATAACTTTAATAGGAGCCTCTAACTTGAAGAACAGTAATCAGTATGCATCCTATCATCAGCCTCATGTTAATAGGACCCCTGTTAATGTTTTTCCTATAACAGGTGGTCAAAAGGAAACGTGTCTTTCTCTTTTTGCAGGCTTCTATTCAGGCTATGATTTAATGATTTAATTTAAACTTTCCAAACTATACTTATAAAATCAAAATGCATGATTCCCATTCCTACTGATTTATACATCACACTATTACGAAACACTTTTAGCCAACTATTAACTCAAATTACCATTTTAGTTTGTTTCATATCGCTCGAAACGGCCATAACGGTTATAAAATGTTTATAAATATATTACAACTGAGCTAATATTTCATTTACTTTAAAAATCAAGTAGTTCGTATATAAATTATCGGTATTCTCGCTCTTTGTCAGCATAAACTTACTAAAAGATTTGAATTTAATCCTATAATCTTATTAAGTTAATCGTATGGAAAACAAAACAGCTTTAAACAACTAAAACTGCGAAATTCTTACCTTGATGTCTTCTGTTCAATCTCCGCCATCTTGAAAAATCCAGGACGCGTTCTTAACGTGCCGTTTCGTGGCGTCGCCGTCAAAGGAAGCAGCCAGAATGCTGCGACGCATGCGTGTTATGGACAACTCACGGCGCCGTCGCCAAAATGTGTAGTTTCGTAAACTCGCTAATGACCCTTTGAGAATCGTGGAGAGTAAACGTCATCTCTCTGACTAAGCAAATATGGAAGAATTCGAACGACAAGAGTGTCCGGCTGCAATACTTCGTGAAAATAGCATGTTATTGCTGTATTGATTGTTGGGATACTCAATATGACTTGTGTTTTACCAAGTTTATCTTATGTTAAATTGCATGGGACGTGCTGTCATTTTCCCCGAGTCGACGGCGCGAAGCCCCGTGCGAGGGTACTAAATTACTAATTCCCCCCGGCTATTTACACCCGGAGAAACGAAAGCATTAGCGAAGTCTAAAGTTCATCAAATTTTCCGGGCGCCAACGAACACGAGTGGGTGGTCATCCTCACTGATCTCAAAAATATGGCTGATTGCTTGTGGGAGTGGGATAAGCAAGATTTCAATTTTAAAAGACATATATTTGGAAAATCGTTTCATATACAACAAGCTTGAAGCAATTTTGTTTGAAGAAATGAGAAGAATTGATTTTCTATGGGAAATCGTGAAATATACGGCAAGTTTGCTTTGACTATGATTTTGTTGCTCTAACTTTTTGCCTAAAAACATGAACTGTTTTCCTTTTCAACGAAGCTCTAAAACATAAATTACCGTTTAATTTGAACAAATTGATTTGAAGACTGAACTAAAATTACCTAACAATTTGCTTTGTGTGTAAAACAGTTTATCGGCAAATGTACTTTATTTGAATGAACATTTCAAAAATTTCACGAAACGTTTCAAGTTAAATTTTACATTAAATCAAAGCTCACAAAATGCAAAATAATATACCTACAGTGTATATTTCGGAAATTTATTGTTGTACAGTTAAAAGTACGAATCTTTCAACTATATTTTGCAGTTTTGTACAAAAATATGAAAAAATTAAAAATTTAAGATATCGTGTTGTCATGGCAACACTTGAGCGCAAGCCTGCGTTCAGTGTCGGCCATTTCTGAATACTTTATGTTAATTTAATGTTTGGAAAATATTGGCGAGGGGTTACTGCATGCATGTATTTCTAGTTGGTATTACTGAAACATGGTTACAAAATGCGAGTCATCCCCGAGCCGACGGCGCGAAGCGCCATGCCAGGGTACTAATTCCCCCCGGCAACAGGGTGGACTTTCGTCGACGCTGCATGAAAATAGTGCGGGCTCGTGAGCTTTTCCCCGCAAATTTTGCTTTTCGATGTTTTGCTTACAATTTCGAAGGATGTTGAAGTTTACAGCATTGTGATTCACTGGTTTTTGAAAGCATTGGGTTTTTTTTCGTTGGAACTTGCAGGCTATATAACTCTTCAACAACCTAATGACTGTTTTTAAAGCAAAGCAATTGAAAGGAAAACTTATATTTTCATACGAAGAAGATGAGTGGCGACATTTATGTTGGACTGTTTTAAGCAGATGCTTCGAAGAACATGATATAATCGGACCTTGTATCTTAAAAGTGTACTTGGAACAGCCGAACAAAGTGGTAAATTTTGTTACCCGGTGTGTTGGGCATCATAATTCACAGGAATATAGTGCACAGCAGGGTTTAAACTGTCTATGAAATATCCTGAATACTTCGTCGAGTTCTCTACCGCCATGTGACCTGCAGTTTAATGTGACACGCGTCTTTGAAAGGGCTTTAATTGACTTTAATCGACGCGTAAGGTATAACTTAGGTAAGCCAACATTTCTTTGTAATGCAAGCTACATTTTCATATCTTCAATGTGTGAATAGTTTTAATTTTGTAAAAAATTAATCGCAATATGTTGTTGGAAAAAGTATCGAGTGCTTCATAATAACGGTCAGATCTTGTATACAGATATTCGTATTTTATTCAAAATCTACCCTTTATCACCACTTTTTTATTCTTTTATGTTAAAGTATACATAATCCTTGACTTAAAAACACGATGATCTACTCGAGGAAAATTGGGCAAAGGGGCGATCTTTGCAGAGAAACTTGACCGTTTGGTGAATTGGTATTTCAGAGACATATTTACATTGTAGTATTTCGTGGCAATTTGTTGGCCGATTTCTAGTTGATATTGTAGAACGGGTTCCTAGTGAGTTAAATTAATTGTCTATCCTCTACAGAGTAGTAATAAGCGCGACTCCTTCTTGTTGACGGATGTTGAATTCATTTTAGTCTTTTGTTCATAAACAACAACTACACTACCGAGTATTAAATCACTGTTTGCAAAGAATGAGCCTATATCACCACAAAAATTCAAGCTTATTTTTAGAGTCAAATAGTTTATCCATCGATAAAAGTAGTTTTTATGGAGTGAAAAACTGTAGGGCAAGTACGGATTTAAAGAAGGTCAATTTGCACTTGTATATCTCACTTCAAAAAGGATATACATATTAAAAAAAGATATATTTGCACTGCGAAATTAAACTGCTGCAACAAAGTTTTTATTTCTACTTTCACGTTCTTATTCCAAAGCAAATACTTCTAAGTTGGAAATGCATAAAATTGTGAGCGTAGAAACACTAAAGAAACAAGAAAACGACTTCATAACACGAGTAGTTTTTGCAAATTTGATGTTTGTTTTTATAATTCAGTCACGCGATTAACCCGCGCTCACGTGCACTCCACGCTTACGTTTCTCGCGCATGCGTAGACGGAAGTCCACCCTGTTCCCCCCGGCTATTTACACCCGGGGAAACGAAAACATTAGCGAAGTCTAAAGTTCATCAATTATCGCGGGCGCTCACCAACGGTGTTGAGTGGGTGGTCATCACTGATCTCAAAATATGGCTGTTTGCCAGGAGTGAAGAAGGCAAAAAACTAAAAACAAATAAACAATACATGTAAGAAAGCTTGGAAAATCGTTTCACATAACAAATTGTACAACTTTTTTGCAATTTGTAAACGTAAACATTGATAAGAATTGATATTGTATGATAAATTCAAAGGAATAGGGCAAGTTTGTTTCAATTGTTTATGTATGACTTTGTATTTATTAATACGTACTTTGTTCTTGATGTTTAAGTCTTTCCCATGCATTATGTTTGCGAAAGTTTCTTAGTTAAATTAACTTTTGTAGAAGTTCATGATAAAAAGGAAAGCAAATTATTTTCGTTAGCGTCCTGTACGAATTTAATTTGTTTCATTTCGAGTAATAAGTTGAAGCTCGAGTTGAGAAGTTTATAAATATCGGCAAGAAGCAGTTAATTTCAATTCACATTTAAAAACGTTTTACGTTGAGTTTCGTTTTGTATTTTACATTAAAATAAAGCCCATAAAAAACAAAATATTATACCTAGTTTTATATATTTTAGAAATTGATAGTTCTGTATTTAAAAGTGTTCAAATTTCATCTATTTTTCCGGTTTGTACAAAAGATTAAAAAACAATTTCGTGTTGCCATGACTAACATGACGTGGTAACGCGAGCCTGCGTTCAGTGTTGGCGTAATTACGAATACTTCATGTTGAAACAATGTTTGGAAAATATAGGCGAGGGGTTGTTGCATGCATGTATTTCTAGTAGATTGATAAATAATCCGTCCGAGCGAAGGAAATGTGTTTATATTCCCAATAGCGAGGCTCTCATTCCTAAATTGGATGACCGTGATCTCCGTGTACCATCAGTGTGAAAACAAGCGCATTATTTAAGGTTGGTATACTACAATGCATCACAGTTGACTTATTATAACTTGTTATTTGGTCAAATTTCCGCTTTGCTGTTTTCAATATTGTACTGTAATTTTATATTACACTGTACAAAATATGGCGTAATATTTCTAATAATTTAGCCCTTTAGTTTGACTCCATTCCTGATGTGTTTGCTCATGGGCGTACCGGAAGGAAAAAATTAGGGGGGCGGAAAGAAATTTGCCCGACTTTTTCGGATTGTGCCCGGCCAGTGCCGAAAATTTTTTTTCCGGAACAATTAATTTTGTGTGTTGTTCTAATACACAGTTAGGCATTGAGAATTTAGAGGAGGTTACATGCATGTGCTTTTGCATAAGATTGCTAATTTAAGAGACGATGGTGTATGAAGTAATATTTTCTTGTTATGATTTTGTAGAAAGAGATTTACTTGAGTGGTTGGCTGGTTCTGAGCCTGTTCATGAGGACATGATTGATATGATAATGAAAGAGGTGATCAAGGTGATAGGGTAGAAAGTGATGACGAGTTAAGTGATGAGGAGGAATAAATCACCCACACTGTACCATTCAAGTACATCGGTGCTGCTCATAAGAAAAACTACCAACATCATTTGGAAAATGCATACGTCGAATTTCCGTTGCATTTAATAAAATGAATAAATTATTACTCCGGGTACTGTAAGTACCGGAGTATTAAAATGGCCAATCTTTTTTCTTAGGCGACGCAAGTGTGCACTTCCACAGGTGCACCGTACGTAACGCACGCAACGCACTACAAAAATACGAAATATCTAAAAATAGCCGCCATTCGTAGTAGATCGGAGCGAGCGTTGTGTTTACAATGTATTTAGTTCTATTTACAGTAAATATTATCAAATGGAGGGGTTCTCATACACTCGTTCTTATACAATGACCACAGTTCATATAAATACAAATCGAAATTCGAGACTTTCTCGCGTGTTTGGTAGCGGTTGCCGTTATTGGAAAGCTAATTCTGATCGACAACTGGCTTCAGTGGTTCGTTACTGACGTTAGCCCGGTATTTTTTAATTTTGTCAACACTGTACGTAGTTAAATTGTGTTAACACTCGTCACTCGTGTTCTTTAAGTCTCCCTAATTTGTGCCTCGTGGCCAAAATTGAAGTACAAACAACGCACAAATCTATTCGACGCTATATGACATATCTGAAAGTCTTCGATTCGCGAGGCAATTTATATCGCAAACCACAACAATATTGGCAATATTGTCTACCACGCTTGAATTAGACAAAAGCGCGTATAAAATATATATAACTGTAGATAGCTTTACCCAACACTATCACTTCTATTACACAGTTTAATGTTTTATTTATAGAGTACTAAAACTCGGTCTCGACAGCTGCATTGTCTTGGTCTTAAAGTAAAATCATTACTAGAACAATCTAAACGTTTGATAATAACAAACTTACAGAAGCCTTACAAATTAAAACAATCAATCTGTATAAACAAAATATCAACATAACTTGGTGTCAGTTATAAACTTACTATCATGCATTGAAAAAGTGTTGACAATTAACTATATGACACGACTAACAATATATTACTTTTTAAATAATTTTCTTTGCGTGTTTGATAAATGTGGTTTGTTTACGTTAGCTATTTTTAGTAATTCAGTTTCAGGAGTTCTTCTCGAGGGTCGAGGGTGGGCAACCTCGTACCCAGGGCCTTTTAAGGAAGGAGGCGAAGGGCAGCAAAGGCCCTGGTAAAGGCTGGTGAAATAATCCACAAATTGTGGATTATTTTGTCACGTGATATATCGGAGCAAATAGAATACAGGGGGGTGCGATCGCGGCAACCTCGTTCCCACCGAAATCGACAAATAAAGAACAAAAATCTATTTTAAAATGAAAAAATCTGTTAAAGTTCTTCCAAAAATATTGAATAAATTTGAAATTGTCTTCAAATTAGCTCTGAGAATCTTGGTTGAACTGTAAAGGAGATCTATTAAATAGACAAAGCAACAGTGCAAAACGAATGGATCGATAGAAGCATTTATACTATGAATTTAATACTGTCGCAAGGAAATTGCTGCCTCGATTGTGAAACAGATATGTAAAATCACTTTAATTTAATAATATGGACTCCATGATCATCAAAACATTTAATAGTTATTGTTGCTACAGTAGATCTTTCTTGCAAATGTCAATATCATACAGTATATTTATTAAACAGTTAAAGGGTCAGTACAAGACCCAAAGAATGTCTGAAAAACAAGGAATGTCAACATCGTATGCACTTGGAATTTAAATGCTTATGTTAGCCATATGCCCCAAGTATAACCTGGTTGACCTCCGTGGTTAAATTAACATTTCCTGAATTTAATTGAGTTGAAATATTTTATTTGATTTTCATTCTTATCCCAAGAACATTGTGAACACACATATAGTGCTTTGGGTTTAGATTTCAAAGGCCAAGCTTCAAAACAAATGTTGTGATCTTAATGATCAGGCATTCCCAAACAATTACATGCATGAGGGTCAAATCAGACAGAAAGCCTCCATATGCTTTATCAAGGCTGAATAATATAATGAGATGGAATTAATTTCCTCATTATACTGTTAACAAGCCCTTGTTTTTGTTTGTAATCAATTACACAAATTACTTCCCAGAACATTATTTAAGGAGATTATTTGACAAGTCAGCAGGTACATTTTTTCCTGAGCCACAATTGGGGCAATTCAGTGTCACTCATCACAACAGGCGCTCAAAATCACTCACAACATACAACAGGCAGTTCAGCATCACTCACCACAATTGACTGTTCAATACTGTGTGCCTCAGTAGGCAAATCAATAATCAATATTTTGCTCAGATCAACAACAAATATCAAAATTGAACTCATTCTCAAAACATGATACAATAACAAGGGGTCTCTTATGGACAAATACAAGACACCTGCATGGTGTCAAATGTATCAAGTGACAAGATTATTCATCTCTTTTAATTTAAATACATTTTGCCGCCTTGTAATAAAGTACTATTTGTTGTTGGTGACCATCAGTTGAGCAATTTAAAACATTTGCAGTGTATGCTTTATCAGACCTAAAGATACTTGGCTTCACCTCGTATCTTTATACCTGGTACAACTATAGTACTGTACATAAAATAATAACCATGATATTTAGCCTGAATATTATTATAGATGTATGAAGGATATTATACATATATTCTTGATGCTCAACATTATCCGATAATCATTTAACATGAAATCCGATAATCATTTAACTGTTGAGAATTGTGTAAATTCCTGAATTACTTATTGTTACAGACTGTACTGACCTCTTACAATTATGGTTATTAACCAAAATCTGACAATATCTCTGGTTAACCCATTGAGCTGCAATGTGCCCCAGTGTGCCCTACTTACTGAAATTGACTGATTTGTGGTTTATGGGTTTTTTTGTGGCAATTCGTTGGGCATCACAAGTGCATTTGTATATCTTAAATTAATACACTGTGAGAATACAAGTATTAGTATTTAAAAATTAAATGACACAATATGATGTAAGTTACCTTTCAGGTATATAATTTGTATACAGCATCAGTGGTGTAACTTAACTTTTTTGACCACTTGCCTCAGGGCAAGTTGGACATGAAAATTGGTTGCCCTGAATAAAATCCACTTGCCATCAGGCAATGGGGTACCTACGCGGGCCAGTATAAATTAGAGAGGCAACATATCCACTCATTGGACTAGTGGCATTGGCTATGTTACTGCCTCAGATCTAGACTACCTCATATCTAGCTTTGGCTCACATATTAAACAAAATTTGAATCAAGTACACTTATTTAATGTAACACTAATCACCATTATTTATTTTTTTATTAGTTTTACAATAAGAAATTGAAGGCACAGACAACAGGACTAATAAAGTCCCAAATTAAGTCCTGCCATATTTCGTTATCATATCATGAATAAACATTTAATAACCAAAAAGAGAATCAATGCATAATATAATCAAACAATTTAGATGAATTTGATGCAGATGATTTGCTAGCTTGAACCAATGTCGTCGAACAGCCTTTATTCTATCCGACAATAATATGAACTGAAAGCTGGCCAGCTTTTTGTGGCAAAGCAACTTTCCGGTTTGGGCAACCAAGAGGGAACTTTTACTTGCCCATCATGATATTCACTTGCCCCGGGCAAGTGTTAAGTTACACCTCTGAGCATAGTAGTTGCCATTTGGCAGCTGTTGGTCTGGTTGAAGTGCTCAGATAATTTGGGGAAACCCATGGCATGCTCTCTCAACAGTGAAGGTTCAAAAACACACATGCCGGAATGCTTATAGAATACCTCGCCATTTTTCCACATTCATTGACACATAAATATGTACAAGAATCCCTTCAAAATAGTTTAAGGGTAAAGTTTAGAGATTAAATCATATGAGTATGTTAGTTTGGTTCAAATTTGACTGGGGGGTTTTGAAGAACGAAGTGACTATATGACCGGCAGCCGGTCACGGTTTATCAAATACTAAATGGCCGGCAGTCTAGTGACTATAGTTGAATATAAAAACTTTTGTTTGCGTTAACTTTTATCGAGCTTGCCGTTAGCTCATACGGCAAGGGCGCTGCGTGCGGAAAGTTAAGCGCAGTCGGGGTCGCGATGTGTTTTGTCTGACTTAGCATTATTTTTTCTTAAAATTTTTTAAACTTTTTTTCCCGACTTTTCTAACTCTCAAAAGGTTAGGGTTAGGGGTTAGGGTTAGAAAAGGGTTTGGGGTTGGGGATAGGTTTATCTTATAAAAATTAAACTTTAACAATAGTCACTAGACTGCCGGCCATTTAGTATTTTATAAACCGTGACCGGCTGCCGGTCATATAGTCACTTCGTTTGAAGAATGAGGCAATCATATTAGATCAATTTTGAGTAAATTGACAATGTTTACAAGGAATTAATAGCGGTAAGATGTGAAAGTTGTGGGTATTCTATAGTTGTATAAAAAAAATGGAAAACCAAGCTAAAAGCCCTTTAATGTACTTCAATGTTTTTTTAATGTTTGTCCCACATTAAAATATATTGAGTCAATGACAGTGCAACTGTTCATATTAAAACGTTCTAATCACATTTTACATGCACATTTGTATTCAGTAGTAATTTTTTCATAAAGGTACATCAAAGTCCCAAATCAAATTCTTCACTGACAGTATGTTGTTGACTCCCAAACGACAAGTATTATAAAACACGCTTCCAAGCTGAAAAGAAATATTTACTGTTGCCAGTCAGGACAGTCAGTGTTTAGACCCTTCTCTTTGAATCTTGATCTTCGACAAGTATTGCTGTTGATTATATTCCATATTTTTTTTAAGAACATCGCAGACTATATATTTATTTCCACTGTCAGTTGAAAAGTTTATCATCATAGTTTCAGTCGCAAAAGCTTCTATCGCCCCTTTGCACGGCCATGTTTGATAAAACGAAAGCGGCCCGCACCCCCGGTTTGAAAAGTTAAATATTCTGAAATATTCAAAATTTGAAGCATCACGTGACCAGCCTTTACCAGGGCCTTTGCTGCTTCGCCTCCTTCCTCAATAGGCCCTGGGGACGAGGTTGGAGGGTGGGAAGCGAGGGTCGAAAAATCATATATAAAAAAGTCGAGGGTCATATATAAAAAGTCCGGGGTCGTATTTCTAAAATATTTTATGGTTTTTATTGTCGAGGGTAGAAATTTGCGGGCATTCCCAATAGGTAAATTTGCAAGTGGGGCAAGCACAATAGCGAAAACAATACTTTGAAGATAGCGTCGCGAACCCGGAAAAGGCGTATGGCAATGGAAAGGTGTAAACAAGTCCTGATTACTTTGATTCAATAGACCATATAGACTGATACAATAATTTGCGACATGCAATCCGAGATAACGCAGATAATGCACCACGCCGTTTGAAAATATCTCGACTGTCGCTTTTGATCGGCATGTCTATTTTTATGTAGTAATATTTTGTCATATAAAAAGTAATCGCATATAAAAAATTAATAATTGCATAGAGCTAAAAATTAAAAGTAAAGTAAGTGAACACGAACTTAAATTATTATTTTGTTAAATTATTAAAATGTACCCTCAAGCTTTTCACCCTCGAATTTCTACCCTCGACAATAAAAAACCCCATAAAATATTTGTAAAATACGGCCTCCGACTTATTATATACGACATGAAAAAACACTCCTACGCATGTTTTAAATAGAACTTTTAATAAAGAACTAGATTGCTTTTATTAGAGATAATTAGTGTCACAATATCCTTTTATTTTTATGTTATAAAATATTATGATCATTGCATATGTTTTTAGTCACCTGGTCAAGTGGTGTAGTTCTCCCACTTTTCCAACTTTAATATGCTAAATATCATGCATTGAAGATACCTTCATTGCCGTATAGAAGCATACGTTAAAGTAGCTTTGCGCTTAGTTAAGGCCCTGTACCCGGAGTGAACGCCTGAGTAGGCGTCTTGTTTAAATTAGATTGTTATCCACAACTGTACCCTAAAATCAATAACAGCACACTTCGTGGACTCCACGAAGTGTTGAAGATATTTCTGGACAGTAATGTTTGTAAGGAACGCTTACATTTGGAATCCATCCTTCAATTTCTTCGTCTGTTATAGCCATAGAACATATGATGTACGGTTGCAAACGTACGTTTTACATGTAATGCAACGATATTTACTATTTAGTGGCTTTTTCCATAGGCGTACGGGGCTGATGTTTTCTAGGGGGCCAGTTGAAAGTTTGCCCGAATTTTTATGGAGGATTGTATTGAAAATACCTGAATTTAACCTATTTTCTGATAAATCTGCCCGAATTTTCTTCATTTTTCCGAGCATTTGCCCGAATTTCCATGGTTTTCCAAAATTGAGGGGGGGGGGGGGGCTGCCCCCTGTGTCGTACGCCTATGGTTTTTTTGCAATTAGAACATGAATGTTGTTTGCACGCCATGTTGAAAATCATATCAATGATTTTCTCTTTCATGATGTATGTTCTTCCGTCAATGGAAAATAACCAGACATATAATCCTGCCTTAAATGTGAAACCATCACTTCACAAACCTCAATTTATGAACTCTATAAGAGGAAAAAAAAGTGAAAGAAAAAAAAGAAACAAAAAAAAACTGGCAACTCTGTTGTAATTTTTTTCTCCAACTGGTTTCCAAATGTTTGGGACGATTGGGGCGAAAAATGTTTGGGACGATTTGTCGTGACACGCGAAAACTATTCTTTAAACGCTCTTCAGAATATTTTGACTACGGCCGGATAGTCCAACTCCAATAACTCCACTGTACTGATTTTTCAAATCCAAGATATGAACGAATCAATATTCGAGACATTTTCGCTTCACAAAAATTGGAATGCAGTGCCAAGCATAGCCGAAGAATCTTCTTTTTTTATCTTCTAATATTCAGGATTTGTTTCAAGATAATTGCTTTGGCAAACGCCACCATATTTATTTTGTAGGCATTCATCTGTCCATCTTAAACACCCGCATGTTTTGATTTTCCGACCAAAATTCGACGTCTAAACTGCAAGCAACACTTTGGTCGAATTTTCGTCGCATAATTGTCACATTAAATTCGACGATAAATTCGACTGAAATTCGACGTATAAACTAGGCCTAAGAACTGTAAAAATGTGCTTTAGTAAATAAATGAATAATTTATCCATGCATTTGACCTACTTTGTGAATATTTTTTAAGATTAAAATTAATGCAACAATAATAAACAAGAAGATGTCTATTTATATAATATTTATTAAATTGATCGGAGATCTCACAACAACATGGCAACATGCCTATGATACTTGATGTGTTATACATTTTCATTTAAAAATGATATATGATCATATAATAATACTTGTTTTATTGTTTTAAAACAAGTGGAGCTCTCTGCTGGTTTGAAATGGGCTGTTATGACATTGAGTTGTCCACGTTGAGGAATCGCAGCTCGATTCGCCACAAAAACCTCAGGATCAGCTCGTCTGGAAATACGTACACGATCAAATCGCGTCGGCCAAAGACAATTAACAAAACTGTGAAAATCGGACAGATATAAATTCTAAAAAATATTAAAACAACTCCTAAGTCTTCTCAATCATACTTTAAAACTTTAACAAAAATTCATTGAAAATATCATCTTTAATTGCGCAAATTCTTTCCAAAGTATTAGACGCCATTTTGGCGAACGTCGAGTTGACAATAGTCACTTAAACGGCCAGTATCTCGAAAACTGCCGATGGCCGATGACTGGGATCATTCCATCAGATTTAAAGGACGATGCCAACGAAAATTTTTATTTTCTATTTCAATCCTACTTGACGACCTAACTATGAAAATATTATCATTTCCTTCTCGAGCATTTTAGTCTACAAGAAAAATGCATGCAAACTTTGTGTTTCGCCGCCATCTTGGAAAATATTTTTGAAAAGTTATCTCGAACTTTGTGACGTCATTAGATGGGTAGCACTAAAACTACAAGAGAGAATTATATTGCGTCCGTGTTATGTTAGCTAAAAATATGTCATTTTTGAGCGTTATACTGGCCAACACTCTTCGCAATCAAACAAGAGAAGTCTACACTATCAGATAAAAACATGTGGAGCGACCGGGAATTTACAATACAGGTAATTGATAATAAAATATTGCATTAGTATTTGTTACACTCGAATTTCTGCGTTTATTTAACACGGAGAAGGATATATATTATGAGAAATAGTGTTACAAACAGGTTACATACTTGGTAATTCTGCCTTTTGTTGTGGCTCGAAGTGCATTACGCGTGGTAATACTCGGTATTGCATGTTCCCTTACAAAAAATCCACATGAATTCACACATGTGATTTCATGTGAACTCATGTGATAACATGTGAAATTATGTGATCTTATGTGAAATTTAACATGTGAAAAAATTTCACATGAAATCACATGTGAAATTTCACAAATGAAAGGATTTCACATGAAATCACATGTGACATTTCACATGTGAAAAGATTTCACATGAAATCACATGTGACATTTTACATGTGAAAAAATTTCACATGAAATCACATGTGACATTTCACATGTGAAAGGATTTCATATGAAATCACATGTGACATTTCACATGTGAAAAGATTTCACATAAAATCACATGTGACATTTCACATGTGAAAGGATTTCACATGAAATCACATGTGACATTTCACATGTGAAAAGATTTCATATGAAATTACAAGTGAAATTTCACATGTGAAAGGAGTTCACATGGAATTATAAATTACAAGTGAAATTTACATGTGAAAGAATATAATTTCACATGAACGTTACAAATTACAAGTGATATTTCAAATGTGAGAGGATATCACATGAAATTACAAATTACAAGTGAAATTTCATATATATTTGAAAAGATTTTACATGAAATTACAAGTGAAATTTCACATGTGAAAAGATAAGGATTTCACATGAAATTACAAATTACATGTACAAGTGAAATTTCACATATGTGAAAAGATTTCATACGTAAAATTACAAGAGAAATTTCACATGTGAAAAGATAAGGATTTAATGATCACATGACATTACAAATTACAAATTACAAAGTGAAATTTCACATGTACGTGAAAGGATTTCACATGAAATTACGACTGAAATTTCACATGTGAAAGGTTTCGCAAGAAATTACAAATTACAATGAAATTTCACATGTGAAAGGATTTCACATGAAATTACAAGCAGTGGCGTCGCCAGGCCTCAGAAATTTGGGGGGGGGGGAAAGGATTCACATGAAATTGAAAATGGGGTTGGGGGGATTTGAGGGGCAAACTCATATTTTTTTTTGGGGGGGGGCAAGATAGAATTGTTAAATAGGTAGTGCTATTTGCCCATGCCGTTGTCATAGGACTTCCCCCCTCAAGGAGATTCGCCCCCCCCCCCACACACTATAGGAATATCGCCCCCCTTTAGGATATTCGCCCCCCATATAGGCGATGTGGTTTATTCAAATTTCGTGATACGTTCATCTTATTAGTGCCTTACACGTTTGAGAATTTAACTCTGCAAAACTAAAGCTTTTTTGTCTTTTTTGTCTTTTTTGAAACGTGTTATTGGAGTATTGACAAGTTTACCATTCAGAGATTTACAAACTAATATTGAAACTGTAAAAACAGTATTATACGCGGCATTCACTAATGACTAATGAGAACTTATAAACCATACATTTTCCGATAACGACAAAACGTTTCCTTTAGTCGCTCTCAGTGTCTAATAAGTTTTTTGAGGGGGGGGGGGTGAGGAGGGGGAAAAAGTAATTGGGGGGCATCCCCCTGCCACATGAGATTACAAGACTGTGAAATTTCACATGAGAAATGATTTTATATATAAAAGTAAAAAAGTGAAATTTCACATGTGAAAGATTTCACATGAAGTAAAAAGTGAAATTTCATATGTGAAAGGAAGTCACATAAAGTTACAAGCGAAATTTCATATGTTATTTAAAGGATTTCACATGAACGGTAAAAAGTGAAATTTCACATGTTAGAGGATTTTATATGAAGTTAATATGCAACTGAAATTTCATATGTAAAAGGATTTCACATAAAGTAAAAAGTGAAATTTCACATAAAATCATGCACTGCAAAACATCAAATTCTAGTCTAGAATAATTTTCTTATTTTTTAGATTATTTTTCGTATTTTAAGTAATTATTTCTTATCAAGCAACATTTCAAGAAAAAAATCTCGTTTTGAGAACAAGGCAAGAATTGGAATATTCGAGAATTTTTTTCTTATAAAGTTTGTTCGTTCACTGCAACCAGGTATATCAATCATGTTTCGCTCGCTACTCTGGTTTAAATAAATGATTACAAAGCCCAGTCGAATTGTAATCAAGACCCAACGTAGAATTTTTTTCTTATAAAGTTTGTTCGTTCACTGCAACCAGGTATATCAATCATGTTTCGCTCGCTACTCTGGTTTAAATAAATGATTACAAAGCCCACGAATTGTAATCAAGACCCAGTGTCGAAACGTTGGGTCTTGATTACAATTCGACTGGGCTTTGTAATCATTTATTTAAACCAGAGTAGCGAGCGAAACATGAATTCTTTTCTTATTTTAAAAATAACATTTTTCCAACCTAGAATAATATTCTTATAATCAGAAAAAAATTTTGAAATGAAGTTTAATATTACTTTAAGTCCTTTAAAATCGCATAAGAAAGCTAGGGAGCGTTTTTTGTTGTATCTATTTTAGAAGACAAGTGCCACGCGCGCAATGAGTTGTGGGATATCGCGTATCAAATATCAAGTGTCTAGTGTGATTTGCAAATTTTCGATTTTTTTCGTTTGGATATATTTCGCTCAAGAAAAGCTATATTTCGCTCAAGAAAAGCTAAATTTCGATTGGATAAGTGACTCTAAGTCCTGCTAAAGGCTTATTGATCGCAGGTATGTATTATTATTACTCTTTATATCATATAATTATAACGTCCATCGACCCTATTTATATTTCATTCTGCTAAAATTTGAATTTGCGCGCACGAGATTTTATATATTGAAATAATTTAATTCCAATGCCGCCAAATATTAGTTAAAACCAACAATTCAAATTTTGAACCAGCACATTATAGTAAATACTGGGTTGCACTTGTTTGACAAAACTCGAGAAAGCATCTTTGAACCCACACAGTGTATTAATATTTGAAACAATACGTGAAATGTGAATATGAATATAAATATGGGTTTGCTTTGCTACAAGCCTATTTAAGCCAAACCATGAGAATTATTTGAGAGTATTAATTAAATTATGTTCTTTTAATCACCTCTCCCCTGGATTTCCAAGGTCTTTCAAGTCATTGAGTGCCACTGAGCTCTCTCCCCTTGACAAGTAAAATCACATAGGCATTAACTCTGCCTAGGGTTACTGGCCGGGTTAGACTGAGTAAAATTAGTGGTGTTTACACTACAAGCCTTGGCCAGGCCAAGATAAATGTGGCATGTTTACACCATTGCACTATTTTTTTGAGGTCTACAGGCTCACTTTGGCTAATATTTTTTTATTATTGTGTTGTGATGTTGTCTGCTGGTTGTCTGCTAATCTCTCACTGTGGACACATGTTACCATGAAAATCAGGCCCCGGCCAGGGCGAAAGTGTTTACATTTCCACAAGCCAGGTAGGCTTACGCCAGGTCTGTTGTAGTGAGTCCAGATTTCCTGGCCTAGGTCAGGACAAGGCTGGGCCATTTCCACAAGCCTAGGCTTAGGCCAGGTCGGTTGTAGTAAGCCCAGATTTCCTGGCCTAGGTCAGGACAAGGCTAGACCAAAGTCTGTTACACTGTCAAAATGTTGGCCAAGTCTGGTAGTGTAAACACGACTATTGAATGCATCAGGGTGCATTACGACTAAATGGTTAGTGTTTCCCACAATATGGTAAAAAGGTATAAACTTTTGCTAGCTTGAGCTTGGATGATTTCCGAGCTAAACCCTTCTAGAGTTTACCCTGTATACATGTGCCTGTTTATATGATAATGGCATGACTGGACAGTAGGTTTTAATCCAGGATGGTGTGTTTAATATAGACGGAATACACCCCACCTGGCAGGAATGATAGAGTGCTTACTGTATATGAGAGTTTCTTGTCCTGGCAGGTGGGATCCTGTCTAGGCCTGATAGAAGTAGAATAATTCACTTTAATTACTAAACAGTTGATAGAGTTCACATTGCATGCTGGATCATGCCGGCGGTGTCATAATAATTACAAAGTGGCTACAGTATGATGCTTGTGATGTTACTCTGAGTGTATATCCACACCGTGCAAGCTTGAAAAATATGAAGGATTTCAGCAAGCTCAAAAATAGATCACAAGGTTAGGCAGATGGCTGCTGTGCTGTAGTCTGTGGTTCGAACCCGAGTTGGGACAGGTTTTTGTTCACCTTAACTAAACATGTCTTTTTTTCTGATTAGTTTATTTTTTAGGGGTAGAGGTTAGGATTAGTTTTGTTTGAATTTGACTTTAACTATAAATACAACCTGTGTGGAGACTAAGAATGAGAGTGCCATAAATATAGCCTGGCAAAGTTTGTTTACGGGCCTGAAGATATATGGCATTAGACAGAGTACAATAATCTGGCATTTAAAAGACAGTAAAATAAGGAAGTAGGACACACAAGGGTTAGGGTACAATACAACTTAATGGGTTCACTAGACACATGACCATATTAACCCAACAAAACAGAAATACTTCTCAAGAAGTTTAGCAGGACATTAAGATGGGGTGTTAACTGGATATTACACTAGGCCGGACATGCATAAACTGCATTGTACCACAACTTTATTGTTTTAAGGTTGTTTTCCAGTCCTCGCACAAAGCTCCTTGCAGCTCGCTGCGAGGGCTTGTATCTAATTAAAATTAACTGTTTAGCATTGTGATTGGATGAAACTGCTCATGCATGCACTCTCAGCGAGCTGCGAGGAGCTTCGTGTGAGAACTGGAAAACCGCCTTTACTCTGTCTGATGGGTCGGTCCAGAAAAGATCCACTCTCCCCCGGGCACAGAGGAAATTTCTACCGTCAGGAGGGGAGGGGAGAAAAAATTGTTTCTGATAATAGTAAGTGTATTAGGACATTCTAATTTCAAAGGGGATAGGGGATTAACTTCCAATCTCCTTCATACATAATCTTATGAATCTATTCAAAGTTTTCTGGAATAAGCCAATAGCATATTAAATCACAAATACCAACAACCAGTAGCAGATACCTCGTAAAATATTGGGGGTACTGTTGAGATGTCTGTTAACAAATCCTATCTAGTGCATATTTCTCTTGTTCACCCATTCACTGGCAATATGCTCTACCTTATATTACTCTGTCTAATGCCAGCAAATTTTACAGTTTTACTTGTTGAGAAGATAGCCTTGCAGCAGTTTCCAATTTTCCATGTTTCGCCCACACAGAGAACACAGTACATTACAGGGGATGAGAAGGGTAAAAGCCATATGAACCAAGGGTTATCAATTACGTTAATACTAGAACCAACTTCAACCAAAGGTTGGGTTGTGCTACTACATTAGGTCTTCTCATTCGTAATAATTTGCAAAGTTTATAGGTTGGACAGGAGGGAATTGCTCATATTGCTGCATGCGAACTGTGAACTTGTACTATATACTGTAATGTTAGCTGACCGGTACATTAAATACAGTATGTAGAGCTAATGATAGTCTTGTATTTCCTTTCTTATAGCTCATGTGACTAAACGTTTTGCGGGAGCAACAGCTTCATCAGTGAAAGGTGCCATGGCCCAAAAGTGCAAAGACAAAAGAAATGCTGATATGAAAAGAAGAAAAATTGTAGAACACATTTGAACTGCTAAGTTTTTTCCTTATTATAAATTATTTTGTATGGTAGCTAAACATTTGTAGAAATTAACTGCATTAATAAATTATTTAAACTTCCTATATATACCATTACAGTATCTCACTGTTTGACAGGTTAAATGTGCATGATTGAAGCTTTGCATAATTTCACATGTGAAACTGGAACATGTGATATTTCACATGTGTATTTGGAACATGTGATATCTCACATGTGAAGTTCCACATGTCAACACGTGTGAAATTATGTGTTTCACATGTAAAGTTTCTCATGTGAAGTTTCACATGTGAATTTGGAACATGTCAATTTGGAACATGTGACTTTTCACGTGTGAACACATGTGAAATTATGTGTTTCACATGTGAAGTTTCACATGTGACATTTCACATGTGAATTTGGAACATGTGAATTTGGAACATGTGACTTTTCACATGTGAACACATGTGAAATTATGTGTTTCACATGTGAAGTTTCACATGTGAAATTTCACATGTGAATTTGGAACATGTGAATTTGGAACATGTGATTTTTCACATGTGAACACGTGTGAAATTATGTGTTTCACATGTGAAACTTCACATGTGAAATTTCACAACCTCACATGTGAATTTGGAACATGTGAAACATAATTTCACATGTGAAATTTCACATGTGAAAAATCACATGTTCCAAATTCACATGTGAAATTTCACACATGTGAAATCATGTTTTATAGTTATGAAATTTGTGTTTACCCATCTAATTACGTCAGATAATGCATATTGTGGCATAAATTAGCATACACGTTTATTTTCAAAATGGCGAACTACTGTTGAATTTTTATTACATTTTCTCAACAACTAAACGCGACAAACCGGCAAAAATTTGAAATTAAATATTCCGTAAGTATACCTAATAGATATAAGTAATACAAATTTTGGTTGCCAATGTCCTTTAAAGCTTATATTTTTGTCTTGACGACTACCAAAAATTAGGAAAATCGAACCATGGGAATTCTAGATATTTCCTTTTAAACATTGTAAACATATCTAGACTTGAGTCAACACGTGGCTGGAGTCGACTAACTTCAAACATCAAAATAACATTGAAAATAACGTTTACCTAAGAGATTTTTTCAGATATCACCAGATCTTTACCAGTAGTACTACTACACTTGAAATTTTGCAAAAAAATTTTAATATTAATATTTTTCTCGATTTATTTTCCTTCGAATGCAAATTTTTCTGCCCAAATACTGCGGATAACACGATGGAAAATAGAGCGTTCTCATTGGCCGAAAGCTCACGTGACCACTCGCTAATTGCTTGTCCGACCTCCTCTGCATGGCATGTGCGTAATAACAATAATTTTGGAACCTTGTGGCGAGCGTGAAGATATTTATATTTTAGTTTATAATTGTGTAGTTAAATTTTTTATGGTAAAATATTTAATAATATTTCGCCCAATTGAAAGTCGCAGAAGTTGAGTATTTGTACTGTAGTTAAAATAAATTAAAATATTACAATTGGCAAAACCGATTTCAAGTTTTACTCCATGTTACGAATAAATGTTCAGTTGCTGATGTCGCCAGTAAGAATATTATTATAATATTGACCACAAAATATCCCACACAAGTAGCTGAGTTGAAACGTATAAAGTAGATAATTCCTATTTACCTCAGTTTGATAAATCGTAGTTAAATTAAAGCTTGACAACGGATATCATTTGAGCAGCTTGGTATTTCTTTGCCAAAGTGGCAATAACGGCAGTAGAATCTACTTCTCTAACCTTTGTGGGCGGTGGTTGTCTCACCAAAGTTGGAGAATTAGGATGGTAACCGTAGGTAGCCATCTGAGAGAAGTTAACAGCAGCATGTTGGCAAGAACAAGTAAAGATCACCTTGGTCAGGAAATCGATCAAAGTCTTCACGATTCCTGAATTACTCGGGCACTGTATTATCCACACTTTTACCTCCAAATTTGTAGCCATTATCACGAATATCACGAATCCAATTAATCCTGAATTTCATTATCTTATAAAACAGGAGATGTGACGAGTATTTCCATTTGAAAATGTTGCTAGAGTAAAAAGCAAGGCAAAATCAGAAAACCAACTAGCATTTAGCATCCATGTGAGAACCCTGATCAAGTGTTGTCCTTCTACTCAGCCTAAGACTAAACTGAAATTAGTATAAACCTACTAGTAGGCTATCATGTATCGTGCGTTCTGATTGGCTACGCTACTAGTAGGCTATTAGTGATAGCCTACTAGTAGCAACCAGGGCGTATCAACAAACGGCGAAGGGCGCGAGGGTCAATGGCCGTTTTTAAGTATTAAAACGGATGGATTTAAAGGGAAAAAGCTTATCAAAGTGGCCTAATTTTGGTTCTGGACTACACACAAACAGACTCTTGGAAACTGCTGACACATGCGGTAAAATTTTAAAGTTTTCTCAACTTTGCTCGTAGTTTTGAACATGAAAGTGACAGGCGATTTTTTAAAATATATGCACAATGTTTGTTAATATTCCAAGTAGAATCCTTGAAATTCAACAATACTTTGTAGCTATATTTACTCCTATTTTCTCAACCTCTTTAGTATGTGCTTGTTTTAAGTACGAGTTTATGTATTTAGCTGTCATTTTAAAGAGTTTTTTTCGTTTAAATGTTGATATTTTGGCCGAGTTTGTTTTTCGCCTTTTCAAGTCGTCGAGTTTTTCGATTAAATTTTAATCCGTAAACTATTGTCTATGTATACTAGAATATACATGCATGCAGAAACCCTCGCATTGCTGACAAAACCGTTGTATTTTACGAACATGAAGTATCTAAAGTAGTTGTCATGGTAACACGATAATTTTTTAAGAATATTCTTAATACAAATGAAAAATCGCCTAAAAATATCACTTTTAATTACAAAATTATCAATTTCCCAACATATTTATGTTAGGTATGTAATTATTACCATTTGCATTCAAGCGTTAAGCGTTAAGCGAAATTACGGTTTGTTTCCGGTTTTGAAAACATGGGTTTGCCCAATGAAAACTGTACGTTTGACAGGTCAAACTTGTACGTTTGACATTTCAATTTTCAAAACAACACTTCGCTGGGCGGGACTTATTAATACAGACTACATTTGAATATTTGATTTTAAACCAACAAATGGAAATTTTAAAACGAATAAGTTTGGAAGATCCTATATTAGTGGAAAACCTTTATCAGAAGACTTTCGAGTATTAATCTTGGACACAATTATTGAGAAGGGAGGAGACAGTTTAACAGGTTATATTCCAGTTACTTTAATATATCGCGATTTCGAAACGTTTCTGCGTTAAATTTCACAGCAAACAGTTGCAAAGATATGGAGGGAATTTTGCCAAAGAAACAGTTTTGCTGTACAATCCCGTAGAGGACTACGACTATACGTATTAATAATCGCAAATTGACTGACAATGACTTGGAACTGATCGAAACGTTGAGAGCAAATAAGGGATCGATCTCAATGCGATATAATAATATGAATGGATATATGTTTTAAAATATGATGTCAATGAAATGTCAAACTATTAAAGTCTAAGTTTAGTAAATAACTAATTTATAAATCCCGTGTAAACAATACCGTACTTTCCAGAGGTTTATTTTTAATATACAGTAAGTCCCGCCCAGCGAAGTGTTGTTTTGAAAATTGAAATATCAAACGTACAAGTTTGACCTGTCAAACGTACAGTTTTCATTGGGCAAACCCATGTTCTCAAAACCGGAAACAAACCGTAATTTCGCTTAACGCTTAACGCTTGAATGCAAATGGTAATATACGTAATACAAGCTTCAATTTAAGGTAAAATTCAACCACAAACAATTCACAAAACGTTTTAAAGTGTTCTTTATAAAACTAAACTGCCTTTAACTATTAAATGGCTTTATCGATAAACTTTGAGTTTTGCAATAAAATGATTTAAAATTCTCGCTTGCAAATAACTTTGCTTTATTTTTATTTAAAAAATTCAATATAATAAAAAAGGGAATCAATATTAAAGATACACTGAAATTATATGCTGTCTTGTTTAGTTGTTTCATATACGCAAATGCCGTCGGGTTTTAAAGCCATTATAAAATCAATATTTAAAACAAACTTACCTTTGTTAACGTCGGCTCCCTTCTTTTAGCTGATTCTTTCGCCCTTTCTTTCTTGAAATTTACAAAATCTTGCAGAAATACGAGCAAAAATGAAGAATATTTGCAAGAAATTTGTCAATCATCAACTCATCAAATCAAGAAATGTCAAATGTTTGCTATTTCGCTGTCGTCATGCAGCCGTTATAATGCAAACTTTAATTTGGACCAATCAGTGTCCGCTTTTAATGACAGTCCGCCATATTTTTGAGATCAGTGAGGATGACCACCCATCGTTGGTGACCGACGCCCGCGCTCATTGATGAACTTCAGACTTCCCTAATGCTTTCGTTTCTCCGGGTGTAAATAGCCGGGGGGAATTAGTACCCTCGCACGGCGCTTCGCGCCGCCGGCTCGGGGACTAGATTATGGAAATGTTTGCCTCTTTATGTTCCAGATATTTTAAAGATTTAAACGACATTCGGATAATCGGATTCTTTTGCATGTGTGTGCATTATTATTCGGCTTTTTAACGTAAACTTTATTTACTAATTTAGTAACAATTCGGGAAGCCATTTGTGTTCGAAATTTTGGATTTTTAAGCCTTGTTTCCTTCTTTTTAATAACTAAGTTTTAATTAACCAAACGTTGCTTCTATAACGGTCTCTTATACTATTGCACTGTTTTACAACATGTTTTTTAACTTTTTTTAAAACTCACAAGTTGTATTTTTCAAGTTATTCTTGGGAGTTCGCAACACTGAGTAGTTGTCAACAAAGCCGAGGCGAAATGTCGCCAAAGGAAGCCATTTAAACGCTCATATATTTCGTTAAAACGTTATTATTTTACATAAAAATCAAGTGAGAAACTTCGTTTTCTATATGTGGTTTATATTAAAACAATTAGACAACTCAGCCTCGTTGTCTCTGAACGAATAGTCAACTCGGCTTCGCCTCGATGACTATTCGCTCATAGACAACTCGGCTTCGTTGTCTAGACTAAGGGCCTGTTCATATGATCCCGCTTACCGGGACGTCTCGCTTACCGAGACGAATATTTCCGTTCGTTCATATGGAATATTTCGTCCCGCTTGCCGAGATGAAATTACATTGTAGTTCTATAATTAGCGTATGCAAATCTTCTACATTTCAGTCAAGCAACACAAATACTTAGCCATTTTAGTGTTTTTCTTCGTTTATTTACAATAAAAAGTATTTCTTCAGGTGCACATTTAATACTTATTTACAAAACAAACATAAAACCAAGTAAAAAGTGTTAAATTAAACTGGCAAGACTTGTTTGACTTCATCCCGGTAAGCGGGCTGGCATGTTCATATGGAAAATTTTTCATCCCGCCTACCTATGATCTCGGCAAATTCAAACGAGATCTCGGCAAGCGGGCCAGCTCGCTTTCTCATATGAACACAATGCAAAATTTTATAGGAAAATAGATAGGCGGCGAGATCATCGGTAAGCGAGACGTCCCGGTAAGCGGGATCAAAAACTAAAGGTCATGTTTATCAAACCAGACTCAAACTTGTAGAAGAAAGTTTTTGAACAGAAGAATATATGACATATTGGAACACATTAAATATTCGCTTGAAAGTACATTAAACATCACGCTAATACGAAGCCAATTAATGAAGACACATTTTGCTCTAAATATTCGGTCAGAGGTGTGTTCTAATACACACTTCATGTTCTCTCACACTTTAATTAATGGACGACTTACGCTTTAGACTAAATTTTAATCTAAGTAAGAACAACGAAATCTATAAAAACAGGGCCCGGGGGTCTCTGTAAAGAACGGAAACCGAAACGACCGAATCCGGAAACGACCGAAACCAGAAACGACCGAAACCGGAAATTCCCGCCTAAATTTCCCGCATAACGAATAATTATATTGTTGATGCTCGATCGCTGGCATAACATTAATTTAGATAAATATCGTCCGAAAGTAAGGTTGTATACTATTTAACTGCTGACAATTTTGTCAATTATTTAATAATCTTACTGCATATTATCAACTTTCTAAACAATGCCGGTTCATGCCGGTTTTGTTTAATTTATAATAAAAACGATATTGCATTCACTTTCTCATTTGACATACGATACGGCTTCCACTAAAATGGCACGCTCTTGATTTTGAAAAAAATAAATACATGCTTATTTAGACGTATTCCAAATCCCAATTTATCTGGGGTCTCTGTAAAGAACGGAAACCGAAACGACCGAATCCGGAAACGACCGAAACCGGAAATGACCGAAACTGGAAATTCCCGCCTAATTTCCTGCATAAAATTGCCTAAAATTTAGCCAGCTAGCAGGCTCACTGGTAGAAAGGTGAGCCTGCACTGAACCATGCGTTTTATTCATTCATCCCTTATAATAAACAAAGACTGTCACCTATCAAATTGACGCACGGCGTGAAATGTACAACGACGAAATGTATAAAACAAGTGTGTAAACTCCAAAGATCGATAACATTTTTATATTTATCAACGTTTCGACCATATTTCAATCATTGTTAGGATAAAGAAATGTATATAACAATAATACGAAGCATTAGCAAGCCGCACAATATATTAAATATAGGCTAATACATTACGAGTTAATCAATACACATACAAATTAAAAGTCGAATAAAATACTACCATTGAATGCAATAATACTTGTACTACTTGTGATTGGAAGAACAATGTTCTGAATATTTGAAGCTATTAAAATGCAGTCAGATAAATTGGGATTTGGAATACGTCTAAATGAGCATGTATTTAATTTTTTCAAAATCAAGAGCGTGCCATTTTTAATAGTGGAAGCCGTATCGTATGTCAAATGAGAAAGTGAATGCAATATTGTTTTTATTAAATTAAACAAAACCGGCATGAACCGGCATTGTTCAGAAAGTTAATAATATGCAGTAAGATTATTAAATAATTGACAAAATTGTCAGCAGTTAAATAGTATACAACCTTACTTTCGGACGATATTTATCTAAATGTTATACCAGCGATCGAGCATCAACAATATAATCACAGATATAATTATTTGTTTTGCGGGAAATTTAGGCGGGAATTTCCGGTTTCGGTCGTTTCCGGATTCGGTCGTTTCGGTTTCCGTTCTTTACAGAGACCCTAAAAACAGCTAGAAAGAGCATCTTGGAATTAGTAATATTACAAAGTTTGGTTGCGAAATGTTGCAAAATACGGAAAATATAGCCCTTCAAAGTTGGCAAATTTGTATACTTTTGTATTACGTGCGTGAATCGGTAAATAAATTGGTTACCAATTTCCGCACGTAATAGAAATGTATACAAATTTGCCAACTTCGCAGGGCTATATTTTCCGTATTTTACAACATTTCGCAACCAAACTTTGCAGTTTTTCTAATTTTGATAACTACTTTCCGAAAATATCCTCATTATTCCCAGATTAAAATTTTTATAAAGCGCAAGTCATCAATTAAAATAAACAATATACTAACCTTCGACAAATCGTATATAAATCTTATCGAATTTTTGCATTTTGCCACAGATTTTGCCAAAAATATTTCTCAGACGGACAAAGGAATAATGGACACTCCTTGCGTAAAAATTTTAGTTTATCCCAAAGTTTCAATAAATTAATCCAAGATTGCATAATAGTGTACAATGTCGCTTATAAAAATATGGTTCAAGCCCGATTTCATGCAGTGAGGAATATAATCTCCAGATAGGAACAAAATCAAACTCGCGATCCGGACCGCTTGTTCATTTGTTCTCCATCCCGGATAATAAAAATTTAAAATTATTTTCGGGTCATATCATGAGCATCGAACTCTATACCAATCCAACTGCCGTATTTGCATCACATGTTGAAACAATGCTGTCGATCTGTGTTTGTTTGAGCCGTAGATTGTGCATATCCTCAGTCTGTAGGCCCTGTACCACCACAGAGTCCGATAGTTATACCACAAACACTGGCTACACACCCAGTAATTAATATCTAGCAAGAACAGGAAGGTCTGTGTCTCCGCGAAGAATATTCATGGTTGAATAGCTTCTACTGTTGAATTAATAAGTGAATATATTCACTTGTCAATATTCTTCCCCGAAACATTTTTCTAACCAAACGTGCTTTTTTGTATTTTCCTTGCTTCCTCCATCTTTCTTGAACGTAGAAAAATGAGAAGAAGAAATGGCTTGTCAAAGCTGCCGCCATTTTTGTTTGTTTCAAAAATTACAATCCAATCCGGTCCAATCGCCAGACTGGAATTCATTTGTTGATTTCTGTTGAACAGGAACACAATGAATTACTTTCCAATCCAGTCCAACCCAGGGCTTACTTTTCGGAGTGGAAATCGGCCTTTGGGCGGCCCAAAAATGTTGATATAAACGAGACGTCATCATAAACTTGGCAATGTAGACTTCTAAACTTATCATGGCAACGTGGCTTAGGTAAGTGCCCTAATCACTCCTGCTTTGTATTGCCAGATAAAGTTTTGGCAAAGTCGTGAAGTTTTGTGCATTTAAATTGAACCGTTCAAAAGTTATAAACATAGTCAAATTTGACTTGGGCACTTTCCGCCCCCCTGGAGTATCCTGAAGGAGACGACAGCAAGTTATTCGCTTTTAGTAGCATTACGAGGAATACATTACGAGTACATAAACGAGGTCTAGAATGTTGGTTAGCTTAGATTGACACACGGCAAACATGTAAATCAGTACTGTTCTGCCTTTTGTAAATAGCATTTGTATTTTTCCCTTTTCCTCCTTTTTCTATACTTTATATACATCTATATATTATGTAAATTTTTACTGATGATTCTGCCGTGTCAAAATAAAGTTTACAATAATAATAATAATAATAATATTAATAATAATAATAATAATAATAATAATAATTTTTTTAAACAACAGAAATCTTTATTAAAGGAAAATAGAGAAACAGTTCGCTATATTAGACAGATAGGTCCATTCTCTACACTTTATATCAATAGTAGCTAATAAAAATTCAGTAAGTCTGGGTTATTCCACGGCTTGTTTCTTCTGCAGTAAATGTAGAATGTTGCTCTCAGAGCTACCTCCATACATTTTATAATAATACGTTCGTCGTTCATTTCAAGTGTTCGTAATAATCTACGAAATCTGTCAATATCTTTCGACACAAACCCTAGAGTGGTTACTTCAAGTGTAATAACTTCAAACGCATAACACGCCGTGATCTGCTCAGATCTTAGATGTCTGTATCTTTCTTTCTTGCGACGTTTAGCCTTCGTACAATTGGTTTCGTAGGGACAGTTAATTCAACCGCATATATAGAACCCTTAAAATCCACCACTATATCAGGTCTTAGCGTTCGAAATAAAGTTGAAGTACAGGTCGTAATAATAATAATAATAATAATAATAATAATAATAATAATAATAATAATCAATGAATAATGAAAACTTTATTAATAGAATATTTATAGATATATACAATTGTAAATCTCACTTCTTGAGGTAACCTACAATTGACTACTTGAATCACTTATACATGCATGGTTACAATTTTATACACAAAAATTGTTAATTATTTATAGAAATAGTTACTTTAAATGTTCATTAGTTCGGGATTTCTCCATTCTTTATTTCTACAGCAAAATATGTAATACGTTGATCGGATGGCAATAGATATAATTTTTCTGATACAATATTGTTGGTGTTGATTATCCAGTCCGAACTCATTCAGCATTTTTACGAATGTATGACATTCTTTGTCGAACACCCCTAGCGAACTGACTGAAAGATTTATAAATTTACAGATGTAAAGTTTTGATCCAGTTCTCTAATTAGGTTCTTACATTTAGCTTTCTTGCGGTTAACATTGTTTGTGAGGTTTGATTCAAAGCCTACGGTAAGTTCAACAACGTAGAGGTGTTTGTCTGAAGTGGAGACAAGTAAATCAGGACGACATTCATCTCCCGTAATAATCGAGGGGCTTTCAAATCCAGGAAGATCAACATGTAATTTGCATTCGTTTAAACTTTGAAAAAGTTTTTGCAAGAAAGTTTAGTATGCAATCGTATCTCCAAGTAAATCGTTCCAAGTAATGTTGACAACCGGCAACAACGTGTAGAAGTGATTCAGGGTGTAAGCAGAACGAGCAGTCGGGACTTGATGAAATTCCCCATTTACTGAGGTTCTTTCGGGTAGGAAGGGTATTATTTATATACCGAATTGTAAAGTTGAAAATGTTCTTTGGTAGCTTTGATTGCGATACCGACCAGATTGCGTTAAGTTGTGATAGGGAGAATTTAGAAACATTTTCGAAAAAGGAACCTTGACATTTCAAACGGTCCCTAAGTTTATTTTCTTGTTGAGAATGGAAAGTTTTTAAAACTTCTTTAGTTGAATTGTAGCTATCGTATTGAATGTTAGTATGATTATTAGTTGACTTCCACAGTTCGTTATTTGAATCGTTTGGAGATGTTTTTAGGGCATTGCGTAGAACTGTTTGACACTGAATGAACTTGACGGATGCAGGGATGATATTTAGACCAAACTTATTACGGGTTAGAAAGATGTTACTTAATGTTGCAGATATAGGTACTTCCAGCCATTTTCGGACGTACTTGTTCACCGGAGAATCGATATTTTCGACTACCCAAGTTTTAGATATCGTAGCAACAGTAAAATGCCAGGATAGTTTCGACAAAACATAACGACTGTAAAGTAAAATTTTGTTTTTTGGGTGAAGAGGTTTAAGATCTATTTCGGACATTAGTTCATCAATGAGGGAGATCAGCTTAGATTTATGTTTTTCATTAGTCATGCTAAAGTCGAAGTGTCGTCCCAAATACTCAAACGATTGTCCAGTCTTAATCGTTGGTATGAGATCCTTATTGATCAAAAGCTACATTTATCAACTCTAACAACCATGTTGGACCATTGGCACCAGATAGAGAATCGATTAAGGAGATGTTGATTTTCCGACTCCTGACCAGTAATAACCGGCAGACTGAAACCAGCAAACTGAAACCAGTGGATTGAATTAAGGAGCTGGAGGGAGAAGCAGAACTGGCGGTACTTTTCAGCTTTGATATGTCGAATATATGTGTTGAAACACATATTAAATAGTAGAGGACTAAGACAGTCACCTTGCAAAACACCACGGCCAACAGGTATAAAATGGGTACGGAACTCAGAAGTAATTACGGAAGTTTTAAAATCGGTGTATAAGCTTTTTATTAAATTATTCATGTGATTAGGGATGTGATGATAGCCAAGGACAGATTGGATTAAGTTATGATGAACCTCTCCGGTTTGGTAGAAAATGCGGGTTGCGGGTTGCGGGTAGTTTTTTGCGGGTTGCGGGTAGTTTTTTTGCGGGTAGTTTTTTTGCGGGTAGTTTTTTGCGGGTAGTTTTTTGCGGGTAGTTTTTTGCGGGTATTTTTTTTGCGGGTAGTTTTTTTATGGGGGTAGTTTTTTTTGCGGGTAGTTTTTCACAACTATATTTGCTAATTCATTGATAAGTTTCCTTCACAAAAGTAGATTTATTTATACAACCTTTCATTCATTCCACTTATTTCCACTACACAATACAAAATCCAAAATATACATTATAATTATGAAGCCCCAGTTACACGATAATGGATTTGCTTGTTAGTTTATAACCTGCGCCGAACAACGAGAACGAACGAATATCATTGAAATCGCGAAAGCGGATTGGTTTACATATTTAAACATGTACAAATAGACCAAAGTCTGAACGAACGAGTGAACGAATGACGCAGTTAGTATGAGCCGAACTATGCCTACTACAACCAATACGTTAGAACCTACTGACAAAACGGGCATGTCTTATTACGCTTATAAAGCCTTTATCAAGTTCAAACTCAAATTTTTTGCGCGTTTTCTGTTATAGTGTACTAGGCTAACCTCCATGACATTCGTAGTACTGCATATCGTCATTAAATGTCGTTGATCGTCTATGACTATGGTTATGCATAAACAGCTACGAATTAAACATGCTTAATTAAAGGTTAGTTTCCACTCAGGAAAATTATCGGGGATTGGAACGGACAAGAAGATTTTTCTTTGTCTTGCGAGCTCTGTGTTGGAACAAATGACTTTAACACAAAGAAAAATTTTCTTATCCGTTCCAATCCACCGATAATTTTCCTGAGTGGAAATGTTTTCCATTCGTATAATTTCAAATGATTCTTATGTGCCTGCCAAATATTCATACATTCAGCTGCCTTGGTCATTTTAATCTGCTAAACAACTATTGAATATGTCATATAACTTATCGTAACTTATCTTACAGGAAAAATATTAAAATTTGTTTTCGCCAGTGCGTTTATTGTTTGAAACTCCCTTTGGAGGACAGAGAACCCATACTGTCTACATGCAGGATGTATAAAAAAGTGCAACATTTCAAATTCAAATATAATTAAATTAAACCTTTTAAGTTAACCTTTTAAATATTCATTGCTCGGTAGTAAGTTGGCCCATTTTATATCTTATGCAGACTTATATCTTAATTTAAACTTTTTTCCCATGTGCAGAAGACTTTGTGTTTTCGCATTCATTAATTCGAGAAATTGTGCGGCTGTCAAATTACAATAAATTACGATTAATTTGAATTTGAAAGGGAGTACATTTTTTTTATACACCCTGTGGACTGTATACAGGGTATATAAACAAACGCCGGAAACTGGGAATTTCCCAAGAAATCCATTTTGACTTTGCAGTTCTTAAGCATAAAAGATTTTAGGCAAATCATATAATAGATCATATTACTGTTGTTGTACTGTATTGTACAATAAAAACTTATTATGTGTCATTAAATAAATGCATAAATTTTGCTCGCGTGTGCAGTAATTCCCAGGCACCTACAATCATTTGTCCTTAAAACAATGTCGATTTCTTGGGAAATTCCGAGGTTGCGTTTTTTGATACACCTTGTATAATTTGTTTTCAGTGCATAGCTTGTCCATTGTAATGCTTCCAAGCTATAGTTCGTTTTGCCTCAACAAACAGAAATATTTTTGAACAGCGCCCACTCAGCCATTGCCTGTAAATGTACAGGCTGGGGGCATCAGCTATGTGTTGCAGGCTATTATAGTTAGCCTATGGTTAGTAACGTTAAATTGTTGAATTGAAACTGTTAAATTTGTCATTTTAACATGTTCAAGCGATCACGTTTCGTGTAACTATGGCCTTAAACAAAAGAGCACGTTCTTTTATCCGATTTCCACGTGTGTACTTTATACTATGGCGCACACAATATCAATATGCAGATATCAAAATGTGCAATCGTTCAATATCGCAATATATCTCAATAATTAACAAATCCATTATTCCCATAACTAACAGTCTGTGCAATAATAACTATTCGCAAGAAACTACCCGCAAAAAACTACCCGCAAAAAAACTACCCGCAACCCGCAAAAAACTACCCGCAACCCGCAACCCGCATTTTCTACCAAACCAGTTCTCCAAAAGCGTTTTTGAGGTCAAGTAGTGTGATGACAAGTGAACGTTGTTTTATCCGAGCTTTGTTGATTATATTAGCCATTCGCGCAGTATGTTCTATAGTACCAGACAGATTTGGGGTGAAGCCTTTTTGTATGTTATGTTCTATAAAGTTATTGGCGGTGAGAAAGGAGTACATTGCGTTACGTAGACATGATGTAAATACTTTAAGCGGTATAGATTCGAGTGTGATCGGTCGGAAATTTGAGGGAATACTCGTGTTGCCTTTCTTATGAATAAGTATAGTGCAAGCTTTTTTCCATTCACTCGGGATAGATCCTGAAAGCCAGATGGCGCGTATTAGTTCAGTTAAATAAGTTCTTACGTAAGGACATCGCTTAAAGCATATAATTGATATTTGATCGAGAGGACAAGGAGAACCAGATGCTTTCATTTTACGAATAACAGCAGTAACTTGTTGGTAAGAAGGCGGGTCAAGGTCAAATTGCACTTGTGGATCAGATAACCTAGGAATCCAGCTAGGAATATGAAACAGTTTGCCAGGGTAAACTGCAGCTAAGGTTTTAGTAAAATAAACCGCACATTCTGTCATGCTGAAGGATGGGAACACAGTATCTTCCTTATTTAAAACGTTTTTAACATAACCCCAAAAATTTCTTTCTATGTATTTGTCATGATTAAACGAGTTGTCTCGGTCGGAGTCTATCTAAATATCACCATGGTTACGAAGCTTATTGCGTAGAATACGAGACACATATTTTATTTCGGCTACCTCCGAATTTGTGGACTTTAGATTGCTTAAAGCCTTCTTTAGATCCTTTATAGAATGATCTTTATACTTTGCTACGAGTTTCTTGTCGGGGGCTGTCTCAACATTTCCAAAATTATCAACAAAGTAATTATATATAGTATCATTTAAATGCCTTATACTTGAATTGAAATCTTGCGATATGATTGGTCCATTACAAGGGATTGCAAATTTAAAATAATCGTTGGCCGTTTCCCATTCAGAGTCCTTCTTCGGACGATTTATGCCTTTGTTTAGATCAGGAGTAATTTCTTCACTGTCTAAAGTTGACTGTGTAGTGGGTGGGTGGTCGTCCGTTATACTATTCTCAGGGTTATCTGCAATTTGCTCCTCAAGATCTGCGCATAACTCGTTGTTTAGCCCATGTAAGACTTGACAGCTACGCTGGTGCATTTTCAAACCCCGATTGCCTTTACAAACTTTGCCGCAACAACATTTAATTACAGTTCGTTGTGTAATAGGTATGTTAGGATTACTCAAAGCAGGCATTTCTCTTTCTGTGTTTCCAGAGCGGCTTTGATCATGATTAATACGTTGTTTACACCGCCATGAGTGTCGCCCAAGCGTTACAAAATCTTGGCCACAGAATGAACACACGACGCAAGTGAGCAACATAGCAATAAAACTTGAACGAATCATGATTAGAAACTTTTGTGTTTAATTTTAAACAAATATAGATGTGATTCAAGTAAAAAACCAGCGATAAAACTGTGGACATGTATAGAACGCGTTTGAACGCTCTGCTCGATGTCGTAATAATCTCTGCTCGATGTCGTAAAATAATAATAATAAAAATAATAATAATGGAAACTTTATTAAATGTTTTTCTTTACATACATATACAATCGTAAATCTCTCTCATAAAGGCAACTTACGGTTGGCTATTTGAATATAATAATAATAATAATAATAATAATAATAATTTGACGAGTATTTCTGTTACCCTTTATTAATTAACAAAAAGTACATACATGCCACACCTGAATCCTGTTAATTCTACAGCTAAGTTTTTGACAGTAAAGAATTTAATAAACTTGTTGAGTCAACAAAGAAAGAGGTTTCCGTTAATTCTCAATTGGATCATCATTGCTCACAATTACACATCTGAATTGTGAATTGTTCAGGGGATCCAAACATTTCAATGGATATACACAATCATAACATTCGCTGTGGTCGGTGCATGGCATCTCGTTATGTGGGCAATTAAATTGAGCAAGGTTTCGAACTTTCCAGTGATCAGGAGTCACCTAAAAGAATAATAAGGATATATATTGTCAGAAATTATAGATAGTTATTATTATTACTATTATTATGAGCTATATTTCAACACGGTACAATTTCACCTATACTAAAACTAATTATGTACAAGATAAAAAAAGAAAAAAAGGTGATCTTCCAACCGGCCGTGCTCACACAAGCAGAAATAAGAAATAATTACAAGAAAATTATTTTAGGTAGATGGAAACAATGGCAGGATTACTTGATGTTAATTTGCATGCTTCAAGTTAGACTTAAAATTAGGAATAGTTGTTGAAGCTTTTACCGATGCAGGCAGGCAGTTCCAGACTTCCGCACCTCTGTAGGAGAATGCATTTTTCATACTGTTTGTTTTTGGTTTAGGCAATGTCAAATCGGTTCCCGACTGTCTTGTGTTATGGTCGTGTACATCACTCACATTTGTGAACCTATCATACAAGTAATCGGGGACCAATTTGTTTTTCACCTTGTACATGAGAATTGAAAGTTGTTGCATTCTTCTTTTTTCGAGGTCCGGAACTTTTAGCTTGTTTAATATATCAACCGATCGTGTCGTATAATTCTCACGAGTGATTATTCGAAACACTCTGTTTTGTAATTTTTGAACTTTAGCTGCTAATGTTTTTCCTAAGCAATCCGACATTTGAGCACAATAATCGAAATAAGGTTGAATTATGGATTTGTATATTGTTATTAAGGTATTGAATTCGACTGTTATCAAGCCGGTATTAAATTCGACTTGGCTCGATAATATGAGCACTTTGTATTTTTTTTTTCTTGTTGTATTGGTTTTTGCCTTTCTGTAGACAGACCGGGCATCAGTTGTATTGGTTGTTCTAGCTTTCCTATGTAGGAAATTAATATGTCGTTTATTGTGAATTAGGTCTGTTGTTAGCCAAGGTAGCCGCTTAGTGCCGACTTTCCGTCTTTTTACTGGGGCATGGTTGTTTTAGATTCTGAAGAATTTATTCTTCCAAATCTGCCAAGATATATTTGGATCGTATTGATCCAGGTCAAAATCGTATAAGTAATTTTTGTAGGTCGCGCAAGAATATTTGTTCGTTGAAATGTTTGTAGTCGCGGTATTCGATTACTTTTGCATTTTCTTTGCAGACCTTAAATTTTCTGATGCCATAAATAAGATAGTGATCACTTATGGAAACAGTTGACACTCCCTTTGAAATAATATTGTTATATAGCTAGTGTGAACACCGAACTGATTGGCTGATTTGTAGTCACGTGGCTTTAGATAAATGCAATGTACCCAGCCCGGTACCATGGATTCCAGAGCCTTCGACAGTAAATTATAAATTGAAATGTCACGAAAGCTCTGGTTCAACGGGGCGATTAATTCTTTGATTAAACCGCGCCACAAAACAGAATTAGTTGTTTTAGTATATACAGACTAATTCTGTTTTGTGATTGGCGCGGTTTAATCAAAGAATCGCCCCGTTGAACCAGAGCCTTCGCGACATTTCAATTTATTATTTACTGTCGAAGGCTCTGGAACCGGGGTTCCCGCCCGGGCAATAAATGAAAAATTGTTGCCCGCCCCGACCGGGTACGTACATAAATAAACAAAATGGCGGCACAAATTTATACTATTTGAACTACTGTTTTCGTGACTTTGTGTTAAAATAAAGAATGTAAAAGAGAAGACAAATACATAACAGGCAACAGGATATGCTGCTGAAACCATTTAAGTAGGTTTTTTAAATTTTAAACTCGTTTACGCTATAGAGTATTTGTCATGAAATACAAATATTGTTGTATGAATGTTGTTCAATGTTGATATTTGTTTCGTCGCTATATAACAAAACACTTAACGTCTTTTCCCTCGGGAAATAGTTAGTTTTGTTTTCCCTCGAATCTCAATGTTTCCCTCGACTTCGTCTCGGGAAACATTGAGATTCTCGGGAAAACAAAACTAACTATTTCCCTCGGGTGCAGACATTAAGTGTATATTATCAGGATTTGTTGTATAAAAGTGATCAATTAATGTCCGAGTATCTTTAGTAACTCTTGTAGGTTCACTTATCAATTGTTCATATTGATACAGTCCTGTAATAAATTTGAGTTCCGAAGCTTGCGGAGATAGACTTGCGGATAAGAAGTCATAATTTACATCTCCTAGAATAATACTTTCTTTATTGTCATTGTCTATTAGTTGTAAACAGTTCTCAAATCTATAAAGGGTGTCAATTGGATCGTTGGTGGTCGATACTACGTTGTAATTAAGAACGCTTTAACGGTATGTTTAATCATGCCTGATGGATAAAAAAATAAATGGATAGGACTCTAGCTGACGTAAGCAAAACAACCTAGTTGCAATATGTGACGTCACGCGTATTGCAAAGTTCTTTGCATTTTTGTTGTTTCGATAGACTTTCTGCTTTAAAAGAGTAATATTGAAGCATGAACTGGTCTAATTGTTTCAAAAACACGCCTAAGCCACGACAAAGTACTCAAGGTAAATGTTTTTTGTCTTTGTTTTGTATTTTTTTACATTTGTAGCTACGAAATTGACGTCCCCAATTTTAACGAAATTTGGGATGCATTTTTCACTGTTTAGTGCTTGAAATATTCGCTAAAATTGACTGGAAATACTTAGATATTTCGTTGTAGAATGGCGTAGTTATATTCATTTGCTCTTTTACTAAAATGTTTAGCTGTATTATTGCTAAACATGCCGTTTTTGAGAATTTGGTTTGCAACTAGGTTTCAACATCCAATCACGCCATCATCCCATTGAAAACATTAGGTCACGTCAGATAGTTTCCTATCCAGTTATTTTATTATCCATGGTTTAATTTACTAATTTGTATTGTAAGAATTTCAATATCGAGGTCGAAAATTTATTGAATCTCTAATGAAAAAACCGATACCACCCCCAGATCTATTTCTATTTTTGGAAATCCAATTGTAACCTTGAATGGCTATTGTCTCGATTGACACACTATCGTCCATTCGTGTTTCATTAATTGCAAGAACATCTATTTCTTTATCATTCATGCAGATCCGAAGTTCGTCAATGTGTTTTGGTAGACTTGACAGACTTGTTATGTTCAAAGAAGCCACGGATAGCCGGAACTAACCGGTCTTGTTGATTGTCAAATTAATTTAAATTTGAATTGTGCTCATAGCGTAGGGTTGTCTTTCTAGTTTCGCACATTGTGCTTAATTCAATATTGTTAGTGTTACCACCTATGTTAATTGATTTTATAATTTTGTAAAAATAGTCAATATTGTCAATATCGCTAGGTTGGAGTTCATTTGGTCGATTCTTGAGGGATTCGACCAAGTTCTTTGCTAACATTGCCGTTCCTTCTGAATATCAATAATTTATCTGACTTGACAAAGATCATATCAAATGATAAATGACGTGAGCTCCTCTAAGCCCGGCCTGAGGAATTATGTGATTTCATACGTACGTATATATAGACACCGGAAAACGTAAATTATTCTAAAATTAATTAAGTACTGATTATCGCAATATACACTACTACGCCACAAATTGCGGCGCCTCCAAATTGCCCCGGCAATGGATATACCTTTCGTTAGATTCTTTGCATAAAAGTTGCAAAATTTAGATCTTATAGCGATATTTGCTTATAAATCGGTTTCAAACCGCCGCTCATAGTATGCTCATATATACAAAACAAATTTAAAATTACCAACCACAATCGTTTGCATGACGTACTAAAATCACAATTTTGCAACTTTTATGCAAAACATCTATCGAAAAAATGTATTGTTTGCTACAAATTGACGTATATAAGGGAAAGGAAGGAAAATTCTACCGCGAAATTGACCGACAAAGCAAGATAAAGGAAGAAGAAGAAGGCGCGATTACAAAATGAGATGAAAAGTGAACGTACGTACGTACGTTCGATCAACTCGACTGGGGAAAAGCGATGCCACCTTCTGAACCTACGTCCTCAAGCACGTGTTTAGCTAATAATCCTATTGCACATGAAGATACCTTACGATCGAATGAAGTAATAGCGAATCGGACAATAAATTTGATTCAGGTGAGATAAATTTGATTCATTTGAAACCAATAAAGCCACTTCTGAGGAAGCAATAACTGTGGCCTGAAGTAGTTGCGACGAGTCTCCAAATTGTTAAGCTGCTAATTCGACTGTTTGCCTAGCTCTCGACTATAATGCATGATAAGACGAGCGAGGAATCGTCAACCAATGGATATCCTGAATAATCAGCAGATAATAGAGAGTCAGTAAATGTTACGAGTACTGAATAAGCAATTCCAGCTTTTAGTTTATGCCTGCAGGGGGTGATGGGAGTGATGAGTCAGTCATTGCTGATTATGCTGAAAAATTTTAATAAAAACTACCGAAGCAACCGAAATATTTCAATATTTACAAGTATAAGCTAACATTTTTATTTTTTCAGCATAATCAGCAATGATACATTACTTCCCATCGTCCCCTGCACGCATAAACTAAAAGCTGGAATTGCCTATTCACGGTTCAAATTACTGAAATTAAGCAATGATGCATAGGTAGTTGGCCGGAAACCTTTCTGCCAGTGAAAGAGACTCTGTACGTTGTCAATATGCGACAGCATCTACCACGAAAGATCTTATCAAAAGACAGAAAGAGCGGATCATTTCCGATGAGCATATTTTCAAAAATTATGCCCAATGGCGAAACAGTGGCTATAGAGATTGGCTTGTATGGAGTGAAACGACACAAAGTCTCTTCTGTTTCCGTTCTTGCTTATTCGCGAGCAAATCTCTATCTGGAATGCAATCTGAATTAAGTCATCCACAATTAGGATGTAATGATAACTGGCGAAAACTTTATGAGAAAAGTCGCTCTCATGAAAAAAGTCTCACACATATTTCTAACTATATAAAATGCAGGGATCTTATTTTATCTTTGGAGATGTGCAAAGGCCGAATCGATAGCTTGCAACAACACGAGTTCGTCTGGAAATTGTAAAAAGTTTACTTGAAGTGACACTTCGCTTGGCCGAAAGAAATCTTCCGTTCAGAGTTTCGAACTCCGTCGTGAGAGATCCAGAAAAGGTCTATTTCTAGGAAGCTTGGAACTCATTGCTAATCATGATTCGACCATTCACAATCATTTGGACACAGTAAAAAAACATCAGCAACATGGAGAACGTATGCAAGCACACTATTTATCTTGACAGAGTCAAAACGAGTTCATAATCCTTTGTGCCAAGAAGGTCTTCACTGAAATTCTATCGGAGATAGAGAAGTCATATTATTACGGTGTCATTTTCGATGGAACACCAAATGTTTTACAAAACCGAGCAACTCGCCTTTGCTATTCGATATATTGTTTTGAAAAACCGCGTCTGGGAAGTGGTGGAAAAGATTTATTAAAGTTCAAGATTGTGAAAAGAAAAAGGGTAAAGATATTTGTAAAGTTATGGTAAGCGTTCTCGGGGATCATAATATTGACATTGGTAGATGTAGAGGACAGGACTACGATAATGTACCAAACATGTCGGTATGCTACGAAGGAGTTCAAGCCTTAATTTTGAAGAAAAATCCGCACGCAATATTCGCCCCATGCAGCATTCATAATTTGAATTTATGTGGTGTTCATGCAGACCTTGATTTGAAAGATTTGTGCTACAGTTATGCTGAAATTCCACTTGAATGGTTGAAGTCATTTGAATATATTGAATGGAAACATTTTAATTTGGTTCAAAGTTGACGATGTTAACAATGAAGTCGTTATGGTAGCAGATATTTCCATTAAGTATTGTTTGTGATTACGAAATGATATACAAAATCTTAGAGATTCGTGGGAAAGCGTTTTGGAAGGGGTAAAATTAGTTTCTTCTTCGTTGGGGCAAAGCACCACTTTAAAAAAAAAAGATCGCGCACAATGATGGCAAAACATCACAACGGCAGATGTTGTGACAGGAGATACTCTTATCCAACATTTTGAAAGAGCAAAATCAAATTAAATCAACAACAGGTGCTCGACTGAGCATTCATAAATGAGTGACATTTACAATCAGAGTCGACCAGAGGGTGGGGAGGCAAAACGGGGCCCCAAACAAGGATAAAGTAAAATATGTAAATAAACGAGATTGGAATATTCTCCCACAATGCAGGAATTGCTATTCTCTAGACTCTAGATTTTCACATTTTCCCCAGGGAGAGTGCCCTCGCCAGTCGCCCTTCGGGCCTCCTAAACTATCTAACTACAGAATACACATTGGAATTGTCGCTATAAACATTCAAAACCGAAAGAATAATCATGCTAATTTTCTTGCAAAGCTTGATAAATTCGAAGTATATTTGGGGGGTTACAATATCAAACTACCTATCGGCGTTTTAAGCGAAGGTCTTTCGTCTGAAAGACCGGGGCCTTTTATATGTAAACATTCATTATATGCAGGCTTTCGTGTGTGCGTTTGGCACTTCGTACTGATGTTTTATACCCGTTAGGCGTTAAATTTAGCTATTTCTAAGTTAGTAGTATCGTTAGATATTACATTTACTATTCATAATATTTTCAGTCGTATATGATTGCCTATATATAGTTGAAATCTATAATTATAGCACTTGCAAACTTGTACATTCCAATGAGGCAACACAATTGTTTTAACGATTTTCTTATTTTTTTCAAATTGTTCTCAAGAAAAGCATCTTGTTCTGCCTGTTCGCCCTATACGGGCTTAGATTTTGTAATTTATTAAATTTGCCACTGAAAAAGACGTACTTTACATATACAAAAAACTACTAAATTGCCCTAATAAGTAAAATGGCAGGGTCACCACAACAGCAGTTGCCAATTACCGTGGCTTGGTCCTCTGAGAACATTGTTGAATTTTGATTCTCTGGAACGTATTTTTTTTCATTTCGAGGTGACATTGTGCAAGGAAGAACTGTACGTCATAACCAGTGTGTTCAACAGCACTACAAAACAAGCTTGTTCCAAAACATATACAAAAAATAATTACGAACGAAATAGGGCTAGTTTTTCCCTGGGTTCCCCAACATGGGGTGTGTAAAAGCCTTGCCTTACTCTCGCCTTTGCACTATCGGATCTCTGAATGCATATAAATGGTTCTAAATATTCACGTCCGTATATATTATTCAACGTATAGATAAAATACGCTTTACTGCAATGAATCCCTTATACTCACCTTGAGTAATACTTTGGATTCTCCTGAATGCAGATTGAAGATCAGGAGACAGAGCAAGAACTGTCGATAAAAACACATCATTGATACTTGAGTTAGAATTACCGTATTTCAGCAATATAGATGAAAATTCTTACGTGCACTGAGTGCTAAATGGCTGCATTCCACATAAACTGGACCTATATATAAATTTTTTATGGTGTATAAATATTGGGGAAAGCTGGGAATTCGCACGCACGCTCTCACGCTAATTATACTTTCAATGCAAACTAATAGGTTCATTAAGACGAAATTCAGGCTAATTCGTTTGTAACACCTTCAATTTTGTTAAGCATTTGTTATAAATGCGATTTAGTCTCACGACCAATATAACATAGTTATCTAATTTGCTAAAAACAAAGCTATCTCATTATTTCGCCAGTCGTAATGCTGCATACCTTCCTTCCATACATTAATTCGTGCGTAGGTCAGTTCAGACATGAAGAATATCGAATTGAACAATTATAATGAATTTTTGAAGTATACGCTATTTATATGAAATTTAGAACATTTAAGTGGCTGTCTCACTAAGAACCATGCAGAGCGTTTCAGGTTGAAAATTAGATTTGCTTTATATTTTTACCATGAACTACCTTTGTCCTCAAAGGTATTAAACTAATATTGGAACTTCTAAATTTTTCTTTTTTTTAGTTATGACGAATTTTTGTCTGGACGTCAGCGACACTGAAATTTGACCCCGAAAACGGCCGTCAAATATGTGTTAAATTGTGCATCATAACTCTGGAAGTTTCGCGTCGAATTAAAACTTTTTTGAGCGTATTGAGACATATTCTTCTTCTTTTAGAATGTTGAAAGAATTTGAATAGACATCTTATTTTAAGCTTACTAGTCTCCATCCAAGGAAGTCGGTATTTTCGTTCGCCGAACAACTAATGATTAGGTACAAAATTCAAACTAAAAATTCTCAAAAGTGCAACCTACTTGGTGTCTAAAAAACTTTTAGGGTTAAAGTAGAATGCTTAAAGTTAAGTTATTCGCAATAAAATTTGTCGGCAAAAGGAATATGAAGGAGCATAGGCGTACCGGGCGGGGGGGGGGGGAGGCGGTAGCCCCCCCAGTTTTTTGGGCAGTCGGGCAATATTCGATCAACAGTCGGGCAATTTTGGTTTGCAATAAAAAAATGGGACAAATTCTGTCAATTTTGTCTAAAATTAAGTCAATTTTTTGGCAAATTTTGTGATTTTTCGAAAATTTGTGTTATGTTCCGAAAAATATTGGTTGTCCGGAAAATATTGGTTGTCCGGGGGGGAGGTCGAAATAATAATTTTTCCGGAAAAAAATTTTTGGTACTAGTCGGGCAGAATCCCGAAAAGTCGGGCAATTTTCTTTCCGCCCCCCTAATTTTTTCCTTCCGGTACGCCCATGTGAAGGAGTGCATAATTCATAAATTATGGGTATAAATAGCTCTATTGTTTACATTTGTGATAACCAGAAACACGTTCAATGTTGCTCGCGGAGTTTTATAGCGACTAATATACTGCGCAATCATTGTATTTAACTCAGAAAAGTTCAATTCGATCGATGAAATGCGACGGGTCTTTGATGTCTAAAACGGTCAGAAGAAATAAATCCGTCTAGGACGTTGTATCCCTCATGACCGGACAGGAATAGGACAGGTAGGCCTACAATGCCAATGTCGAAAATGTGTGTTGCCGTAACGTCGCCTCGAATTAATAAATCCATAAACTTGTTATTATGTTCTGTTACAGTTTTCCGCATTGCCCATTTGGCAGAATTTTTGTCCTTTCATGCAAACCATTCAATTCATCGTATAAAACGATCTTAGTTGCATTGACATTGACTAGCTGCGACGTATACTGAGATCTGTCCTTTATCTTTAATCTATACAGCAATAATAATAATTTTACAGTAGTTTGCAGCTAATCACCATTCTGTGAATAACTTTCAACTTCAATTGGTATTTTTCGGCAAAATTTGATTTGTCTCATAATAGTAGTATAATTTATAGCGATAAAAAATACATAACATCGTAGTTTGCATGCGGCGTTTTTGGTACTTGATTTGGATTAACGATACTGCTCCAGGCTCCACACACTCGTGGACCAAGTCCAAGAACAATGACATCTCTCGACATGTCCAAGTTAGTCTGGGAGTATTTGTCCGCACTTGCACAATTTAGTTATTTATTTGGAAGCATGTGCCCAATCATGGATGATATTTTATCTATGAGAGTCTGTTTTTTATTCTTTGATTTGAACTGAAGTTCAAATATATATATATATATATATATATATATATATATATATATATATATATATTTAAAAAACGCATTAATAATTCAGGAGCAAAACACAAAGAAAAATCATAAGCGTGTCGTGGTTTTATATGTGATAAAAAATCATGCTAATTTACATAAATTTAGCTTTGATTTTCTCGGTTTAGACAAAGTTTATTTTAAAAATTACTTCGCCAATGAACTCGTATAAGATGGGTCGTTTTTTAAGCCATTTAAAGCACTCGTAGTCTTGTTTTATCACATAGAAAACACTTCGCGCCGCGTCGTGTTTTATATGTGATAAAACACGACTACGAGTGCTTTAAATAGTACATATATATATATATATATATATATATATATATATATATATATATATATATATATATATATATATATATATATATATATATATATATATATATATATATATATATATATATATATATATATATATATATATATATATATATATATATATATATATATATATATATGTATCAAGAGCCAGCCCCCAAAAATCTTCATTTATAAATATCAAGAAATCAAAAACTTCAAAGTAATTAAATTATATTTTTACGTTTCGGGGACAAGCTTGTCCGCTTGTTCACGCATGTGAATATATTCACTTGTCAGTATTCTTCCTCGAAACATTTTTCTAACCAAACGTGCTTTTTTGTATTTTCCTTGCTTCCTCCATCTTTCTTGAACGTAGAAAAATGAGAAGAAGAAATGGCTTGTCAAAGCTGCCCCGATTTTTGTTTGTTTCAAAAATTACAATCCAATCCGGTCCAATCCGCCAGACTGGAATTCATTTGTTGATTTCTGTTGAACAGGAACACAATGAATTATTTTCCAATCCAGTCCAACCCAGGGCCAGGGCCAGCGAGAGGGGGGGCTGGTAGGGGGGGCGGGGAAATTGCCCCGGACCCCGAGTTGCTGGGGGCCCCTGAAAGATTTTTGTTGGGCCCCAGCCTTTTTTCTGTGTTAAATATTTCCGCGCAAAGGACAAGACATCTGTTTTCTTGGGCTAAGTACCGAATTTTGGCATAAAAAAATGAGATAAAGTCCCTCGGAAAAATTTTGTACTCCGGAAGAAATTATTTAGATAGGGGCCCCTATGAAAAAATTTGCCCCGGGCCCCCGCCAACCTTTCGGCGGCTCTGCCCAGGGCTTACTTTTCTGAGTGGAAATTGGCCTTTGGGCGGCCCCAAAAAGTTGATATAAAATTTTAAAAAACCGGTTGCTTAGAAGACAAATAAAAAGTATGGCTGGAGACGTCATCATAAACTTGGCAATGTGGACTTCTAAGCATATCATGGCAACGTGCCTTAGGTAAGTGCCCTAATCACTCCTGCTTTGTATTGCCAGATAAATTTTTGGCAAAGTCGTGAAGTTTCGTGCATTTAAATTGAACCGTTCAAAAGTTATAAACATTCAATTTTGACTTGGGCACTTTCCGCCCCCCTGGAATATCCAGAAGGAGACGACAGCAAGTTATTCGCTTTTAGTAGCATTACGAGGAATACATTACGAGTACATAAACGAGGTCTAGAATGTTGGTTAGCTTAGATTGACACACGGCAAACATGTAAATCAGTACTGTTCTGCCTTTTGTAAATAGCATTTGTATTTTT